>VXAL01013497.1:0-230544 GCA_013399475.1 Chauna torquata | reverse complement strand
AAAAAAAAAAAAAGCCATTTCAGCTGTAATATGAGGGGCAACGTACAAAGCATTACCTCAGTTGCATGCCTCAGGTAAACAGGAAAGTTTCACACACACTAGCAGCTCCAGTGCTGCCAGTTTGCATCATCAGCCACAAGGAATACAGAGGTCTGAGAGCCAGCTTCACTGAGCAGCCCTCTCATACCAACTCAGAGAAAAACCTCTCTGCTAAGTACAATGAACACAAATGAGAGAACGGGCAGCAGTGAGACATCAAGACAGGAAAGCAGTATGGACCTAGAGAGCCTTGCACTGATTGGGAAATCCTAATTAATTCAATTGAGAGTGCTGGGAGAGTAGATTCAGTTACATCCAAGACAAGCAACTACAAATGTATCTCTGAAGTGCAGTACTGGAGTAGGTAGAATTAGACAATATAATAAAATATTATTATTAACATAATATTAATATAATAAAATTCCTAATAAAAGTAGGTAGCATTAGACAATACAAGAAAATACCACACTTCTTCTATCTGGCATGCTAGACTATTAAATGTTTCTTATAATTGTATCACAGGAAAGATCAGCACAGGCTACAGCTCTGAACTCAGTATAGAGACTTTAAAGCCTCACCTCCATTCTCTGTTCTGCCACTGGTCTTCAAACACTAGGAAGGGAGGAGGTTTTTAAAGGAAGTCTGTCCCTGCCTTCCTAGGAGCTTACAATGGACAGTAAGATTTCCACTTTGGAAGGAAGATTTCATCTAAGGCAACAGATATCCTGCCTAAATTATAAAACATCAACATATCCTCCCCTCCACCTGACTTACCCTACAGTTTAAATTCTCCTATGGAAAAAAGGAAGAGGAAAATGGCTGCACATAACAAGGAAAGTCACTCCCAAGTACCGTGCTCCCTAGAAGACAAGGCTGAGCCAGAGAGAAGCCCAGCTCCACTTACCTGTCCCTGTGCACAGCCTGGCCACCTGCAGCTCCCACTGCTGGAGAGGCAATCTCCACAGCTAGAAGAAAGAGTATGGCACCAGCAAGAGCCCCCAGGGGGGATGGCAGCCCCATCAACACAGCTCTCCTCAGCTGCTACCCCCAGCACCTGCCTGCTCCTCCAATGTCCCAGCTCCAGCCAAACTTCAGGGCTTCATGAGCTGCACCTGTTGGCCCTGTCTACCTGTTATTTAATGGGAGAGGAGACCTTTTAAGCATAGTATTTACCAGGGATTTTAGTAGCAGAGGTGCAATGGGCCAATAGATGAGGATCAGAAAGCCTCAGCCTGTAAAGGCTTTGGCAATGGGACATGCTGGAATGGTGTAAGGCATTGGTACTATTCAAGACAGAGGGGGAAAAAAAAAAAAAAAAAAGACTAACGAAGCAAAGACCTGGCAGAAGCCATTGTAAGATACTGTGTAGCCAACCATCTCCAAAGTGAAAAACAAAAAGCAAGCAGCTGAATGGCAAGAGAAGAAAAGAAGGGTGCCACAACACCAGGGGGGACACATCTTCAGCCAAGCAGACACAGGTGGATTGCGTCAGTAACAATCCAGTTACTTTTCCAGCTGCAAGGGTAGCAACTGATGCTAGGGTTACACATAGACAACTTCTGAGCCCTACCAGTACCAAGCAGGGCAACTTTGTGGATGGCCCGTCCATGCACATGGTGCTAGGCCCTATCCGTCCTGCTCTGACCCACTTTGACTTCATGCTATTTCAGTAATGTTCCCAGAAGTAGTAATAATAATAATGCCAACCAAGATGGAAAGGGCATAAGCCTTATTTCGATCACTGGGAATGGGGTTTAGTAGGTACTGTTTCTGGGGGGAAAAAAAAAAAGATACAGATAGAGGACTCAAGGAACTTGGGCTTAATTTGTGGCTTTGCTACCTATACTGTGTGTGTAACTGGTAAATGTCTGTTATGATCTTAAGGGACATATAAATGCTTAGCTTAGATACATATTTTAAGACAAATGTGCTGAAGTCAGTGATGCATTCAGATATGATGTGTTTCTAAACAGATATTTCATAGCTCAAAGGGCAGTTACAAGCAGAAATGATTAAGTCCCATGTCACACAGGAGGTCAGGATAGATCATAATCTTGTCTTCTAGCCTCAAAACACATGATGCAAAGCAGACAGTAATGCCTAAAGAGGTACCAGTAAAGCTAAACTCTTGAAAACAGACAATCTTAGACAATTCAACGTCTATGTGTTTTGCTCAAGACAGATGACTTATTGGAAAATTTACGTTGCTCATGAGCTGCCTGGCATTGAAGTGCATTGTATCATTTCTGTGGGTCATTGCCTGAGCACTCCTAGGGCACCGCACTTACTCCAATATCTGGTACTACACTGACCACTGTTACCATGATTTAAAAATGTAACTAAAAAAAGGCTTCAACCTACCATTTAAGACTAGCTCCAAAGTATAACACCTGAATTTAAGTCTTGTTATTAGTCACAAAGTCCCATCAGGGCAATACTGTTACTAATTCAGTGTTAGTCGAGCATGTGAATCATTGCTCTCTAATAACATTTTCTGTGCATAGTATTGCTAGAAAGATGCCTTGCAGGTTTGGTGTTGGATAAAGAAGTCAGGAGAAAAGAATGCAGAAGTATCCCTCGCTCAAAAGGTATTCACCTTGCTCCAGTCTCCCCACAGACAAAGGGGAGAATTATTTCCCTCAAAATACCGCACAACTTGGATCCTACTCTCAACTTAATAATTTTTGAGTCATCAGAGATTAATGCTATGAATTAGATTCATTTTGCACCAAAAGGGGGTAAGTTGGCAAAATACAATTTTGCTGCTAATTGTTTTTATCTTGATGTTTCTCTCAAGCCAAGAATTCTCAAGTGTTTTATGAACAGAAAGTCTCACGGTATATAGCACTAAATGGGACCAACTGGCTACCTGCTGCAGATCAAAAGCCCACAAGCATCCCCTTCCCACTTGACAGATCTAACATTGCTTTCTTCGCTTGTTATAATAGTCCACCTGGTGACAATTCCTGGCACTCTGTTGCTTGCTAAACACCAAACTGTGATATCTGTCAGCATCTTCCCCTTTCTATGGATACTGAAAAAATAATCCACAGGCTGAACTGCTGCTGCTAAAAAATATTTATTCTCAGCAGGAATCTTGCTCTTTATTATGTACTGACACTGAATATTTAAATTACAACCTTCTAATCTTTCATTTACAGCATCTAGAGGATGTTGAATAAATTAAAAATAAAATGCCATTCTGCCTTGACAGGGGATCTGACAAAGAACCAACATTTTCAGAAATGTGCGTTTGGTTTTCCAGCATATGCAGCTCCCATCTTTGACAGGAGATGTGCTATGTTCAATACTCCTAAGGCCATATATGTCAAAAGCTAAACACCAGTTTTGAACATCTAAGCCTGTCTGAAAAAGCACCTAGGACAGTCTGCTGTCTCACACTTGAGGTTTGATTGAGTGTGTCCCTGCATTAGAAGAGCATATAGATTGAGTAGACAATTTTGCTCATGAAGCCTGCCCGCTGTTGAAAATTCTCAGGAGCATTTCTGTAACAAAGTAGCGGCCAGATCTACAAGCCAGCACGCACAGTCTTGATGCTGTTACTTGTCCAGTGCAAAAGTGCTTGAAAAGTGGAACTGTGTAATGCATGGAGACGTTGGCAGCTCTCAGTGCACAGGGTTCAGCTGGAGGCTGAGCTCAGGGTTGAGTGCAGGACCTCCACAATGGTGCCAGCTGTATGCCTAGTTGTGAAGGAACATCATCAGCAAGAATAGAAAAACTAAATGATGGTTCAAAGAGGTAGGAACCAGACTACTTGGTCCTTTTTATTAAGAAGGAAGCAAAATTCTTGCTTGTTACTACTAAAGAGGGTAGTCTCCTTTGAATGACTGAAAGCAAAGACTTGGGCAAAGGGCACTGGATACCAGAAGTCATTGCACTGTCAGTGCTGTATGAGATCATGCTGCATCTGAGAGAGCATGCAGGATAGTAATAATCCTGGATAGCTTAGCTAGTGGAATCATACCTGTCCTTATGTTCACTGGGACTCCACACCACTTGTCTCTTCAGGAGACTTGACATTCCTCCTATGTCAGCACTTAGTTCCCTGCATCAGCAGCCCAATTTTTGTCTTAAGCTCCCCCACAGAGGTAGACCTTGACCTTCAATGACAATTTCAGTCTAATTTGCACATCTGCTTAAGGAAAGAGCTGCTGAAGATATAGAAGAAGCCAAGTGCCTGGGAGAAAGCAAAATCCAATGAGCAGTACTAGGCACAGATGATAAAACCTGGTGTTTATTTTGATTTAGGCTAATAAATACTTGCTCCTGATGAAAATTTCGACTGACTACTGCTGCATTATTTCTGTAGAATCAACCTGCTAGTTAACATTTCCCTCCCACAGCCTTTTTTGCAGGGAAAGCAATAATCCAACTTAAAGCGTTTAGAACAGTGTCTGTGAAACAAAATGTTTCTAAAATGACACTGTAAATTCAAGATGCTAACGCTCTTGCATTCCTGAAACATTTTGCAGCAGTCAGGTGAACAGACAAGGGAAAGCAAAGTCAACCTCAGCATGAAAGACTGAAACAAAACAAATCCAGGTCAGCCACTATGAGCACAGCTTCTTCCCCCAAAAAATTAATTGGAAAGAGTTCCTAGTGAACTAAGAAGTTTCAAGAAGCTCATTTCATGGCAAAAAGCTCTCATTCATCAACTCTTTTGTGTCTAACACCCTTCCTGAGAGTTCCTGAGATATGCAATGCCCCATGATCATAAAAAACAACAACAACAAAAAAAGACAACTACATCAAAAAACCTACTTAGGTTTTCTTGGCAATGGTTTCAGTGAGAGTAGAAATACATTATTAATCCTGCTTTGAAAAGACAAGACATGTAAACTCAGTTGGCTTGTTCTTGCTATTTACAGAGCAGTTAAAATGGCTTCTTTTTTCTGTACTCTTGGCACGAACAAATCAATAAAATCATAAAAAGATTAGGAAGACTGAAAGACCAAATGACTAACTGACTCACAAGATAGATAGATTTTGAAAAGACACAAAAACATGCAGAACCATTAAGGCCAATACGCCAATTGATAGATGCATTCACTGTACATGCACACATTGCACAAAAGAGCGTTCAGCAATTGCAGCAGAAAAATTCTAAAGACTGAATTTCTCCCTGGAGTCAGGAGGTAAAGAAAAATTGCTCCAATCTATACCAAAAATTACATGCGCACACACATGCTGTGTTTTTGAGTATGATTCTCTCTTTTATATTCCAAAGCTGCCGCCTTACCGACATGGCTTTATATGTTCAGATCAAAGCAGCAGCTGCCAGAGCTCTGCTATTGTTTGGGGTTATTTACAGAAAGGCAGAGAACAATTATTCTCAAGGTACAAGAGGGCTCCAAAACAAACAGGTTGAGACTGAGCTGAGCAAATTTGCCACGTGTTACATATTATACACACAGATCAGAAGAGCAAGTCCTCATTCTCTTTTCTGACTTAAGAAGACCTATTCACTTAAAAAAAGTGTTTTATTCTCATGATGAAATCGCTCTCCACTCTCATATACCTTTGATACTTCCCTAGTCTTTTCAAGATCCAGTGAAAAACTGATTGCTGTCCACTTTTAGATACTTAAAATTGACCTCAAAATTACAGTTTCTTTATTTTTAGGCCTTCCACCTTCACTTACTTAAAACTAGCTTCTTTTCAATCTCCTTCTGCCTCCTTACACACAATGTAGTCTCTTCTGATACACGATATTTTTCCTCTGCACTGCCTCCATACCTCTTCTACCTAGCTAAGATGCCATGTCTTTTCAAACCTCATCCAAGAACACATTTCATTCTTTATACCGTAGACACCTTACAATTCTTTTCCTGATAATAGCTGACTTTGCGTTCCTGATTCAAATTCAGAAGGAATATTGCCTTTTTGTCCCTGTAAGAAGCAGGATCAGATTCCCATTACATGGGTGGCATTAGGCTCTATACACACATGCGCACGCACATGTATGTATGTGTAATGAAATGCCAGCAGTGAGAAACAGTTAAAAAACAGTAAAATTCTGAGTGTACATACAAAATCAATAATCAAATGATCATTCATGTATAACATGTCATAATTATTATTTCAAAAAGCAATGCCAGGAAGAATATACTTCAGTGTCATCTAAAATTCCCAAGTGGGAACCTCACCAAAGCTGTGAGGTTTAACATTAATGGTGTTTCACTGACCTCATGCTGCTTGCCAAGGAAAACAAGAGGCACAATTCTAGATGTTTCACTGAGAGTGAAGAAGAAAACCACCTAAAATGGCATTCAGTCACAGTTGAAATAACATTTCCCACTGTGTAGACCAAAGGGAAACTACACTGATTTAAAACTCAGCAGACCCTTTCACAGGGTAAGCAGATAATACTGTAGATTCCGCTGCTGCTATGGCACAGAGTGAGCATGTTCACTTGGGTTTTATTTACAGATTTATTTTTTTTCTTAGATACAAGCAAATTTTAGCTTGCCACAGTATATAAAGTATTTCTTCTTACAGCAACTAATCACGCTGAAACTCTTACAACCATAATTCAACTTCCCTTTTGCTCTTCTCCAGTAATGTTCAAAACTTGGGTCAGAACACTAACAAACATGAGAAAACCCCCTCATCTATTTAAATTGATTGTTCTATCATGCATTGCCTACTTTATCAAAAGTAAGGACAGCGTTATATAAAGGGAGCATAGTAAAATAAGCATGATCACCATGAAAACATGCTCTATTATTGAGAAACCCAAGTAAGCAATTTTCAGCTTTTCCAGACTCGAACAGCTTAAATTAAGTATTACTTCAGTAGCAGCAAAATGCTAAGTTTTAAAACTCAGTGCTGCAAAGATGCATTAAAAAGTCCAGAGCAGGATCAGAGTTTGCCATGTACATAAGGTATCTATCTCATTCTGATGTGTAATAATGAAAGAAGCAAAACATACCGTGACAGTATCACGAACCAGGTAACCTGTTACACAGTATGCAGATTTTTTGGTCATCCAGAACAGTGAGACATATAATCATGTGCAAGAGCAATATCATTTATTAATGATAACCTCATTGTTCTGCCCTAATTATTCTGTCATTTTTGTGGAAATTATGACTGAATCTGAAGTACAGTGCATAAATTCTAAGCCTACAAAACTGTACATGCTAAACACGCTTAGAGCAGTCCAGTTGTTGCTGTAAGAGACTGAGCATTTGTTTCATTTCTATTTAAGGAGTAGACACATCATTTCTCAGTGTTTCTGATGACATAGGCAGTGGTGTAAGAAACACAATTACCTTTTGCAATACACTGTTATGGAAACTATCTAGAAATGCAGGCAATTTGGAAGAGAGGAGAAAAGAAAACTGCTACTAATGTTTTCACATATCATGGTGAGATTTGATCATCTATAGATAGAACATTGCACACTTCCTTCATTCTTGTAGATATGTCCATTTTCTCCTGCTCGTTTAAGTACATCTTCTTTATTTCAGTTTTAAGTTCTCTCTTCTTTTCCTGTAAATATGGCATTTTATATTGAATTGATGGTACTGTATTTAAATAACTACATAAAAAATTACATATATACCATGGATATTGATTTCTTTCAAGAAACTAATTGCCACAGATAAAAGGAAAAAAATTTGCTTGCTGTCATTCCATGGAATTGCATCAGCAGGACAATCTGGCCTTTAATATTTTGGAAAATGTTGCATCTTACAGCAGTTTATTACTGTAATATTCTGGGTAATAAACAGAAATTCATTATTCTTTCATAAGTGCTATATTTGTTTGCACAATACGTTTGAACTGATGATATCAAAGCCATTACAGAAGTTCATGAATTCAAATCCTGAAGCCTTCTGGCAAGTAGGTGACTATTATTACTGGAAAGCTGAGCTACAAGTAAATAAATTACTTGCCCAAAGTCTTGCTACTGCGGAGTATTGTAGAGATTTTTATTATCTGGAGGATCTTGTGGTGATGTCAATTTGAGAAGTCTATCCATTTCTCAATGAGAAATGTCATGGCAATGCTCATGATGATCAGTCAGGAAGTGCAGGTGGTTCTGAATTGCCCACTGGAAGAGGCTGACTTAGTTTGCAGCTCCAAACTATACTCTAGGACAGTTTAGTCCTCTCCATTGACTACAGAGAGTCTAAGTCTCAACAGACTAAAATGTTGACTAAATTTAATCACTAGACTAAATGTGAAAGCCCATACATTCCCCCTCTGTGCCTTTTATTCTTGTACTCATTTGGATAATGAAATCTTCAGGGCAGATTCTGTCTCCAAGCTGTCCTGTAAAAATATATGGCTGCTTGCATGTGGATACCATTCTTATCAGCAGGAACTGAAACCAGGATTTTCTGCGTCCTGAACAGAGGTGCATAGCATGAAAACAAAAAAAAATATATCCTTTACTCTGAGGGCACCAAGATGTTTTTATCAAAGCCAGGCTAGATTACATGCATACTATGTCAACGTATTGGTACTTCTATGATGTTAGAACAGACATCAGGTAGTAATTAGGTTCTTAACATGAATTGGGTCACCTATTCAAAGTGCCTCATCCTTTTCTATTACAAATATTGTGGTCTCTCCTGTTTGTGAACATGTAACAGCTGGTGACATTAGAATGCTATGGAAGCAAGGTAGGACTGGGGAGAGATATTTGGGATGCTAGATGCAGTCTCTATCTATTGTGGAGATCTTAGAAGCTATAGAGAGAATTCTCAAAGCTCGCAAAAACAAGTTTAAAGTGCAGGATTCTCAGTATCATTTAATTTTCCATTGTGAGATTTTGTTCACTCAGAGACAGTAAAAACAAACTCAAACTTCTCTACAATCTTTGAAGCCTAGGAAACAAGGTTTGGGTTTGTTTCACCTCTGTATTTGTAGCTGTGGAAATCGTATGCTACCAAATTTGTTAGTGCTTCAGATCATTTTCTTCAGAAAAAGCTCATCTTGAGATTTGGTTTCAATGCCCTTGGGAAATCTCTTCTTAGATTCTCTTCTCCTCTTCCCTTACAAAAATCTATCCAGGTTTTACACTAGACCTATTGAAATTTCAGGACCTTCCTGGAAGCAAAAGACCTGAAACTATTGTCATCTGAGGCAGAATTTTTTTTTTTTCCTCAGTACTGCTACAACTAACAGCGATCACAGTTAATGGATATTGTTTTGTCCCAAACACTCCAATTTCAATTATAATTGCAGTCTGAAAAGCAGCTAAACATTTTCCTTTCAATGCAGCCTCCAAATTTCCAAAAAGTGCACTAGAGATAAACTCACATGCGGAATCATTTTACACAAGTACAGGTTGGATCCCTCCATATTGCATCAGTGCAATAAGGTAACACAGTGAGTAAGAATGTATAATCCTTCTCTATACTCATACTTCCATCTCTGCTAAAAATTGTAGAGTAGCACTAGAGCTGAACAGCTGCAACAAAGCTCAAAGCTTCCCCTCAGTGCCAGAAGTGCTCAGATAATGGTGCTATGTAAGGGCAGGGCTGAAAGCCCACAACATCACTGCTACTGCTTCTGCATAAAATGACTTCACACTCTGTCCTTCAGTAATTCCATGTGGATAGCAATGCCACAACTACTGCAGTCTTCTAAGGACTAAATCATCAGCATAAAAGAATACTCCAAAGATGAAAATATGCTTAAGAATTCATCAGAAAGGATTTTTAATTTCATCCCACTGTGAAATAGAACCAAATATCCTATCTATGCTGTGACAAAAGAAGAGATGTCAAAATCAAGCAATGCATTATCTTGCCCAATTGCAGATAAAGCTACCATCCCCCCCCCAAAGGAAGGCAGTTAAAATATTTTACTATAAATCCCTCCTTTAATTTATTGTAACTGCAGTTCTATCAGGCCTTCTTCTGCACACCCAATATGATCAGGCGAAAGATATTTCTGTTACATTTCTAGACCAATCAGAAAAAGTGAAAGCAGAAATCTCACATGAAAACACGTTTGTATTTG
The DNA here is from genome assembly GCA_013399475.1 of Chauna torquata. Lineage (NCBI taxonomy): Eukaryota > Metazoa > Chordata > Aves > Anseriformes > Anhimidae > Chauna > Chauna torquata. Next base: position 220,506 of record VXAL01013497.1, on the reverse strand, counting down.
GTCGTTGAATACAAACACGATGCAGATCCCCAGAGGTAAATCTTTGACAAGTTAAAATGCACTTTTTGGATTCAAAGCAAATAAACTGAGAGCCTCAGTCTTCTCAGACTAATTAATTTTTCAAGTCATGGCAATTAAACCCCATGGGAAAACACAATCCATTAGGTACATTACACTCTACTTAGGCAAAAACCTCTGCCCACCCATCCACAGGAAGACAAGATCTGTCCCAAGGGACTTGCACTTACCTCATTTACCTCACAACAGGAAAAAATGATACAGTATCTCTCACTTGTTATATTTTCAGTTCTGAAAATTTCCCCTTAGTATTGGCCAGCAGACCTCTAAAGGGCCTTAAGGGATTTTTCACAAACGCTGAGCTTCTAAAACCCTGTGGAAGTCAACAGCAGCTGACTATGCTCAGCACCTCTGCAAATTACATCTAAAGCAGAAGAAATGTCTTAAGAAGAAATGTCTTAACTGCCTACTGGAGCTGAGTACTAAATAACATAGTTTCAGCAATCAAGAAGGCAGAAAGCCTGCCTCAGAATCACTGTGTGCAGTTGTAAAACAAACAGATTTCTCAGGTTTACCTTGCCTCAACTCAGACAATGTCGAACAGGATTAATGTCAAAGCAAAACACAAGATCTTTAGAGGTTTGAAAGTCATTGCTTTTGGTTATAAAATGAACATCAGGAACAATTATAATATTAGCTTAAAATGGATTACCTATCTATTTGCTTAATTACTTCTCGCTATTTTTTAGGCTTCAGCTGCTCTGCTTGAAGGTTTGGCTTTAAAGCAACATCATGTCTTCCAAATGCTACCCTCCGCTTTTAACAGCCTCTGTATTCACATATGGTTGCTACAGTCCATTGCGGTCAAGTCTGGGTTAATGTGCTTTTAAGGATTTCACCTGAAACCAAGGCATTTCAGTACTTAACCATTGTAACCACTTTTCTGAATTCATGCCTAACCAGCTAGGATTGACTGAGTATCAGCTATGCAAATATCACTTTTGTTTTTTCAGTAGCTGGGTTTATTAAATATTTTCCCTGCCTTCCTAGCCTACTTACCTGTCAGCTGCCCCACATCCACGCTAGGCTGTTCCTGTTATGACAGATTATCCGTATATTCATATGAATTATTAGAAAAGACATCAGTTCTATGTATTTTCTGTGAAGTTTCTGATATCAGAGGGTGGTAAACTTATCTGTAGGTATTCCATATAATATATTTTAGTAAGGACATTTTGGACATGCTTATACAAGCACACTTTTCTTATTAATTACTTCAAGCCTGACCCTAGCTTTACCACTGGGAACAGAATACTGAAGTTAAGATGGTCTGATTTGCTGCAGCTGTCCAAGACACAGAATGGTAGCATCAAGTTGCAAACTGGCAGAGGCTGAGCAGTCCCCTCAGTCTCCATTCTTGTGCTGTTCCTAGTACTTAAACCCAAAGCCTTCATCTCCCCAGCATCAGCTGTTTTCATCTGAGAGGAAAAGGAGTAAGTGCAAGGAAGCAGAGCATGCTGTTGTTTTCTGTGCTGATTAGCACTGTCCTGTGACACAGTCCACACTTTGCGAAAGTTTCTTGCTGCCTATAAAGCATAATAATATAGTAGTCCATTGCTACTGTCAGGAACCTATTTGCATTCAAGACCTTTTTACACAGCTCAGCTAATGAACACAATTTTCCTCTCTATTACCTTCCACAAAGCGCCCTGAACATACCTCCAACACTTTCACAAGTGGGAAAAAGCGGGGGGGGGGAAAAAAAATCATGTTGGCTATTTTGCAGATGTATTTAGGCTGCTCAGCACATGAACTAATAGACTAGAAAAACCCCAGCTGCACCACGAGGTGGTGCTCAGCCCCCTCTGTAACAGGCACAGCGAGTACTACAAGAGAGGAAAGTTTGCTTAAACCGGGAACTAACACGGTCGGCCTGTGCACACACAGACAGCTGGGGTCATAGATCATTCTCTCTACACATCCCCGCTGGACACAACACTCCCTGCAAAATACTGCTGTGCTGCTGGAGGAGCCACCATGCAAGTGGGGAATTGCATCAAATACAATTGACTGAGTGAGTCTGCCAAGCTGGAAGCTTGAGATCCTACTGCACTTGGGGGAAAAACCTTCTAGTCTAGATAAACTTTTCTGCTCTTTCTGAAAACAAACAAACAAACAAACAAACAAAAACAAGCTGCATGAGAGCTATACAAAATAAAAAAAAAAATCTGTGCTTTCATATAGTTTTCACACTGCTTTATCTGTTCTGTTGCATTTTATCATCTCAACACAAAATGTGACCAGTGAGAAAAAAAATAATATAAACTTTGATTGCAATGAAAACTGGTCAATTTTATTGGCACTGCTTTCAGTAGCAATGATGACTTAGGAAGGGATTTATTTGTATATATTCCCTTTCATCTAGAACTACCCTAAGCAGAAAATAACATAATAAATTAGAAATTTCCATTCTTCTTAGTATAACAAAGCATGAAACTAAATGGGGCTAATTTTCTGCTCACAGCAAACAAAAAGGCAGTGACATTGCCCACACTTGTGGCGTAAATATTTTGACAATCCTAGGACTGACCATGGTCAGTATTTTCATGAGAGAGAGCAAGGATGTGGCAGAACACGGTATGGTAGCAATATAATTGTGTTGTATGCAATTACGGTTACACTATAGCAGTAACTACCAGTATATGGTTCGGCCAACTGCGTACTGACCTCCAAAAATCTCAGTTGTCATCTACAAATATGCTTTTCCCCTCTCTTTCTTGTATTAATGTTGAACTATCAAACACAGGAGCTCTTTCCCAAATTCAGCTTAGAAATGTTTGTGGTTTTGCATTCAAAAGAATGCCTTGGCAACTACTGTCCCTCCTCGTGAAGATATAGTGAAACTCCAAGAATTCATGAAAAGCACCACGCTAGACAGGAGACTGCAGCTTTGTTTAAATGTTTGGATGCCATCAGAATACTCTCTACTAGGAAGTCCCAAAGATGATAATAGCTTGGTGGAGATGGCAGCAGCTCTCACTCTGAAAGATGCTGATACAAACCCAAAGCAATACCAGCTACATTTCTTCTTTTCTCTATCAGTTTTAAATAATGAAATAAAAAATTTCAAATGAGATTTCCCTACAAAAAAGGGGAAACAGAAAACACTAGTCCAAATGATGTTGGCATGCTAAATTTCTTAATATACAATTAAACACTTCCCTGAATCTAGAATCTACTCTTGTGTTAACAGTTAATTAGCATTTTTTTTTTTTTGTAAGTTTGACAGTCATTTTCCACTTTGCATTCACTAGCAAAACAAAATAGTAAGATACCCTCAGATGATTAAAATTGTATCCAGTGATTCAGCCTCCAGTTCATGATCAGGCCTGGATACTGTGAAATCCACCAAAAGGAAAAAGCTATTTTGCCATAATGAAGTGTGCACACATGACTGTTTAATACAGCAGCCACTGAAGTGATACAATTCAAAAGAGATTTAACTGTGAAAATGACTTGAGAATTTCTCTCAGGCTTCCTAACTTTTCACTTTCAGAACGAAAATGTTCAGCATATTGCTTTTTTCACTAGCTAGAAAATGGTTTATGATGATATAAAAAATCTTCAGCACTGATTAAACACATCTGTGGCATCTTCACCAGGCTCTCTGTGGTATCAAAAGTCATATTTTGTATTCCCTTTGCACAGGAGAAGCAAGAAGTCCACAACTTTTGCCTTGGGCTTGAAACCTCAAGAATCAGCTTTTCATGAGAGAAGTAGAAGATAAGCAACTAGGGATGAAGACAGAGCTGCTGAAAGGTTTGCTAATGGCACATTTTCAGAGAAGTGAGAGTAATACAATCTTGCTATATGCATCATACACCAGGGTGCATCAGCTCAACCAAGTGAGACTCTCTCTGGGAGAAGGGTTCTTTTTCTCTGTCACTCATTCAGTCCCTGCACAAGCAGTATATATTTCTAAAGCGCTTCTTTCACAGAGAAACTGTAAACCTACAGCTCACCTTTGCCCAGCTCTTTTCAGAGAGGCCAATGGTCAAACAGAGAAGCCAGAAGGTAAACTTATGTCTTACTCCTCAAGCACCTGTGTGTAATTGCAGTTCTGTGCTCCCTAACAGAAATTTTCTACCAGCAGTGCCTTTTGCCAGACAGGCTTGCTGTGCAAAACACAGGCAACATGATGGGTCTTGGTGGCAGGACAATGGCAGTCACTGCTTAAAGAGGTGTGTGGCATTAGGACTGTTACTCATGGAAAATCTCCCAGCTGTAGAGAGGCAACTGCTGTCATCATCAATCCTCTCACTATTCATTCATGTAAACAGTATCCAGTGTTTATGCCCTAATACAGTCATTGTTTGATAGCCAACAGCTTGACATAACTTAATCCTGGAAGTAATACATTTAGTACTGCCTACACAGCTCCCTGATATCATCGCTCATACAGCAAGTTTCCTCGTACTCAGTGCCTTGAGTAGGAAAAGAAAAATCAATGAAGGAAAAAAAAAAAGAAATGGCCAAATGCTTGATATTTGGAGACCACAGATGACACAATTGGTCCTCTGTTTCAATTTAAGACAGCAGAAGCGTTGGCTTTTTAGGCCTTATAGCATGATATCCACAAACTTGGAAGGCTACAGCTGCATTCTGAGTCTACTGGATCTGGCTGGGAGTTGTCTTCATAGCAGCGCGTACCGTGCTGAGTTCTGGATTTTTTTGTGACCAAAAGAGAGTTGATAACACACCAATGTTTTTGCTGTTGCTGAACAGTGTCTACATAGCATTAAGGCCTTCTGCATTTCTCACTCTGCCCCACCCCAGTGAGTAGGCTAGCATGCCCAAAAGGCTGGGAGGGAACACAGCTGGGACAGCTGACCCAAACTGACATTCCATACCATATACTATACCATCATGCTCAGCATTAAAACTGGTGGCAGAGGGAGTTTGCCAGAGGTCACCACTGCTCAGGGACTGGCTCAGCATTGGTTTGCTGGTGGTGAGTGATTGCTTTTGCATCACTAGTTTTCCTTTGTTTTGTTTTATGTTTTTTTCCCCTCTTTTTTCTTTTTCACTTATTAAATTCTCTTTATTTTAACCCATGAGTTTTCTCACTTTTGCTCTTCCAGTTCTCTTCCGCATCCTGCTAGGGAAGAGCGAGCGAGCGGCTGTATGGTGCTTAGCTGCCTACCAGGGCTAACCCACAACACTGAGGAAAATACAAGTGATGACAGCTGACCTGAAAGGAATACAAATCAGTTGACACAAATTAAGTGACCAAAATAATGAACTGAGAAGTATAGATGTTTTTCTATCAAAGCCTTCTTTCCCAAACACCCTGGCTGAGATCTTGCAAATGCTGCAACGGGAAGGAAACAAGTCTTCCTGCTTTCCCTAAACAGATGTGACAAAGGAAGCTCATATTATAACAACATGTGGATAAAAGATTAAACTGTGCTGACAAGCAACTAGTTAATGCATGCATCATTAAAACAAAACCCAGCCTTACATGACTTCAAAAAATATCCTACCCACAAACTTCTTCCCAGGTTAATCCAAGGTTCACTCAGAGCATCTTTCTCCTTTGGCAAAAATACAAAAATAAAAAAAAAAATCTGCACAACCATTGCCTATTTCATAGTCTTTCTCTGATATAGCACCCAGAATCTCAATATTTAACTGGAATTTCTAACATTAAGAAATCAGTATCTAGCTTAGTGACTGACAGGGTGATTTTTTTCAGGTGTTTGACTCTTTCTCCTATACAACAGTTCTCATTTTGAGCTGTAATCCCATGGAAGGGGCCAGAGGCTACAGGAATTGAAAATTGTGTATATAAAAATGTACAGCACAAACACAACCTCAAGAAGTGGCAAGGAGTAGAGAAAAGCTGCTGTGGTGGGAACAATAATCGGTAAACCGGCATAGCTGTTTTCCAAAACCAGGTCATTGATTCCTGACAGATGATTGCTGAGTTTCCAAGAGGTTAGTTTTCTTTCCCATTAGGTCCCACCACAGTAATTTAGTTAAAAATAACACAAAGTGTTCTACCGAGCTCCACTCTACACAGTGCCACCTCTTCAAACTGATGATCTTAGAAGACCTGCTGAAGTCTCTCCCTGAAAATTAGAAGGGAAGCATCAGACTAGAGCCTTTCAAAGGACATGACAGTATTAGCTTGAAGATGAAGGCTAACTGCTGCTAACTAAGAACTGGTGGTCACTGAAACCTGATAAACATGGACTGCCTTGCATTTGTAGCCCAGATGTACAGCCCACAAAATATTCTGGGATGCAGGGACCTTGTGATGCAGCAAATGCAGTTTAGGACTGCAAAAATTAATTATGCCATAGCAAAATTTTGACCTTCGTGGCACTATCTACATAGCAGGATTAAAGACAGTGAAAACCTTTCATTCATTACACAGCATTCTGCACCCAATAAAACAATCACTAGACTCTTTACCACCCACTCCTTATCCAGTATCCACTGAACCTTAAGGCTCACTGATTTGGCTTAAAATTTACTGATAAGGTAGCACCTAACACAGCAAGCAGTGTTTGTACTGATTCATATTTGTTTTTGTTTTTCTTTTTAACTATTCAAAGTCTTATTAGAGATGCTCCCTCTGGGTTGCTCTCAGACAAAATTAATCACATATAAAATACTCTCTTCCTCCCAGATCCTAAAGCGTGAGTTTCCAGTTTTGTGCCAATTTTCTTTGAATAAAAGAACAAAGTGGATTTTCTGGCAACTAATTGCAGATTCTAATCTACAGAAGACCTATTGTCTAGACAGCAGCAGAGCAGCTTCTTATATCCTCTTCACTTTTTGTCTCTGACCTAGGTAGAAGATTGCCATGTAGAACACAGCCCTAAAAGGTCTTGGCCTCTCCATTGCAGTTGGTAACTGCAGGAACATTGTTGGTACTATTTTAAAACAAACTCTGGAGCACTACTTCACTGTGTGGGAAGGTAACCAGGGGCCAGCTACTGGGCAGACTGAGCATCTAAGCCCAGCTGCTGGACTCATCCATGTTGTACATATGAGTATATATATTCTCACTAGCTGACTTCCATCCTGTCCAACCAGAGACAGGAGCACGATGAGGTGCTGCCTATGTTCAAGTAGGTGCTCTGAGTGCCTGTCTGTCTGTGACCTGTGTGTCTGGCCATGTATACATGTATATATGTAATGGATATGCATGCTTTATATGTGCGTGCCTGCTGGGAATATATTTTCAGCCTTGCTACTGGCTGGACCTGGGAACATGGAGCAGCAGCAGCCTTGCCTCCAATGGTTGTTGGAACCAGCACAGTGTATTTTCCTCTAACAGAATTCTTTCTACACTGTCTGAAAAAATTCCTGAGAGGGCTGCTATTTGATCACCTATCTGAAGGAAAAGTCTTGCAAAGACAGGCTTGCTCTTTGCTTTCTAATGTGCTGCAGAGCAGTAGCAGCACTAGGCCAGACCAGTGCCCTGAGTCTGAGACTTCTCAAAGGTGAGAATGTTCTCAGCTAAGCTGTACAGATGCAACAAACACCAGGTTTGCTTTCACCACTACAATATGACATACTAATGACTCGTTACTTTTCAGGCTGTATAAGCATTCATTTCTTCCTGATTACATTTAAATGGCATTAGTAGATACTAGAGTCACAAATATGATGTGTATGTTTAATCACACCTCTTCACTTTCCAAATAATGTTTTCATGTTGGAGTACTATTAAGCTTTTATTAAAATGACAGCAACATCCCTAAGAATCAGATAAGTGCACTTGTTTTTATAACATTTTGATTAGATTAGCGTTAGCATGGCTTCCTACTTACTTATGATGACATGGAAATAAGAAAACTTTAAACTCTGCCAGAGAGTTACACATCATAGGTTCATATTTTATGTTACAGTAGCACTTAAATGAAACATTAACTTTGCATTGAAATAAGGCACTAAATACAGTAAGCATGGCAAATGAAAAGGAAGAACCAATCTCATATTCCAGCTGTCTTCTACTGTCAAAGACCATTCCAAAATTAATTGGATCTGAAACAACATGCTAACTGTGGGACCTCATAGAGACACAGGATCAGCTGGTAGTGATAGGACTGTGATTTTTCACCCCTTTCCATTTTTGTTTTCAGTAACAGGTAAGAAATGAGAATCAGGATTTGAGGCTTCACGAGGCTCATGAAAATATGTAATGGCTTGTACGGTATGCTTTAGTGAGAAGAAGAGGTCTCATTATGAAATAACAAGTGATAAGACAGAACAGTTGCTTTTGGAAGATCAAACCTCCCATGAACATAGTGTCAAACTATGTGACTGTGACTAATGCCATGCCACATAAAAGGTCTGGGAGAAGGAGAGAGAACTCGACCAAGAAAAAGAATACAAATAATATACTAGAAACAACACAGTCTGAAGACACCTCCAAAAGCTAGTGACTCTGTAGCACACAGAGCCCTGTCCTCCATGCTTAATATTTAGAATGCTGAAATATGTAGAATGCTGAAAACTATCTGGCCTGATATGAAGCAGGGAGACCACCACTGAAAAGGGAATAAAGTAAATTAAGGATGAGATACCATCAGAAAACTGAAGAAAAATCAGAGCACCAGACAGCATGACACAAATTATAAAACTATCACAACAACATTAACTTTCTTTAAAGTAAACTATGTATTTCAAGAACCAGTTTACAGGAGGTAGATCAAAGAGCTACTATTCTATGGTAAGTCCTATTAAAAAAAGTTTATGTAAAAATATAAAGGTAAATAGTCTATGCATATTTTCCCAATAAATCCAGCAAACAAAATGTTGCTATCCATTGTGTCTGCGTTATGTTGAAGAATCATTCAGTGCCTCTCCACAGTCTATTTTGGAATCCTGATACTGCTTTTGGTTGTACTGATTTTACATTAAGAGGAAAAGAGAGTTACTACCCAGCTACATCTGTGTAAGCAACAGCACTGTTGGGTCCTTCTAAATTCAAATTCTGTCAGTGTGCAGAAACAGACAAGATCAATTTAGGTAACTACACAAGTGAAGTGAGGGGATGAAATGAGTATTAAAGTAAGTACAGAGAAAGTAAAAAATGTTCCTGTTGTAGGACACGATGTCAGTCTTCCATTCCAGAACTATGAGATACGACAGTGATGAAACACAAAGATGGGGTAAGAAGAAATGAAGTGATGGAAAACAGTATTTTACATCAGATATGACATCCCAAAGATACGCAAACCAAAACCTCTCACTCCTTCCAGTTAAAATTAAGTGCAAGTATATTGAAAACTAAATGCTTACCTGGGACAATACACTGGACTCCTCTCAAATAGCAAGAGCTTCGGTGCTTGCTGTGATCTTGCTAGTAGGCTCTTTAACCTAACACATTCCATGAGATCCCAAAAGTACAGCTCTGTTTACCTTTAAAACCATGAACCAGGTCCTTACATTCAGTTAGTAATGGTGACCGCTTGACCTGGAACTCTTCAACTGACTGGGAATCCCATTTGTCAAGTCAGTTTAAAACCCTTCTACTCATTTTGACAGACCCTGGCAGACCCATCTGCATGTTGATAACTCCCTCTGCACAAGTAAACGTCAGTGTGCCTGAAAGAATGGTTACGACGTTATTTGGTTCTTTCTTGCCTAACCATATTTTATTCATGCAAGGGTATACAGTTTTCCATCAATCAGGTCCCAGTAGGTTTCCTTCTAGAAAGCAGGATGGATGACCTGAGTCATTGCAACAAGCAGCAACGAAACAAGGTGTTGGAAGGACTAGGAGAGGGGCTGTTCATTTTAAGCAAGCATCATAAAAAATAAATTAGGAAAATCCAAAGTGTTTTTAAATAAATAAATGAATACCAACCTTCAGAAGAAGACTATTTAAAAATGCAGCAACCTCAACTATTAAAAATGCATGGTAGCAAAATGATTCAAGATGTTTTGATGCTTATGGGGAAACTCGCAAAAACACTGGATTCAGACTGTCTTCCCACTGATCTGATCATAGGATTATTTTTCTTTTTGTTTTCTTCCAGTTACTGCCAAATTTCGATTTGTATGAAAACCAGACCTTTGCCCCTTGCTACTAAAGCTGATTTCCCACCTGAAAACAGTCTTTCATAGAAGAGCCTTTAACAGCCAGCTATCATCAGAAGTTGAAGATGATGGCAAAAACATCAGATGATACCAGAAGAACTAGTATGGATGCGCAGATAACACATATCAACAAGAAGTATGGTGCAAGTGACTACAGAGAGTTATGGATGGTTAAGCATCAAGAGCATATGAACTTTTAGGAAGCAAAAGATCCTATTTTTATGCAAATGCGCTCTGCTGTGGCTGGGTGAAAACTGGCAATCTCAGTTAGCAGAGATTCAAGGCAGTTTTTCCTGCTGCCAACTCCATCTTGAAATAGTGTTCAAACTTAGAAGAGCAAAAGGAATTCAACAAGAGCTGTCAGGCTTTGAATCATACAGGACTAATCCCACATAGCCTTGCAACAGGGCAGAAGAAGGATGCAGTTCCCAAAGCTGTGAACTCATGATCAAGCTCCTGCAGCATGTCAGGGCTCACAACTGGAATAATCACACATCAGTCAATCCTTTAGCTTCATTCTCTGACTGCAAGCTTCTAGGGACCACCTCCCAAGACCAAGAGACAAATTGCTTCCACTTTGCTGAAAAGTAGGATCTGAATCAGCTGGCAGTGACCGAGACAGAAAGCTGATCTATTATCTGCAACTACAGAGAAGCTTTCGGATTTGGGAAATGCTAGGGCAGGGTGTGTGTGTGTGTGTAAGCAAACTGTCTGCTGTCTAACAGTACAACCACACTCTTAGTCTGAAACTATAGCAAATATGTTAAGAAACTGCTTGGAACAATGTTCTCTCAGTGCTGCTACAACAGTTTCTGTAGTGTGTTGCTCCACTTCCACTTGAAAGCTCTGGTTTTGGGGCTGCAACACGCTTCTTTCTGTCTTCCTGCTAGCTTGGATAGGGCTCACTGGTGAACAAAAAGACAACAGCCTCTAGAGAACACAAAGAATCACAGAATCATCTAGGTTGGAAAAGCCCTTCAAGATCACGTTCCATCATCAACCTGACCTATCAAGTCCCATCATTAAACCACATCCCTTAGTGTCACGTCCACATGTTTCTTGAATACCTCCAGGGATGGGGACTCTGCCACTTCCCTGGGCAGCCTATTCTAATGCTTGACCACCCTCTCAGTGAAGAGATTCTTCCTAATCCCCAATCTAAATCTCTCCAGGCACAACTTGAGACTATTTCCTTGCGTCCCATCACTTGTCACCTGAGAAAAAGAGACTGACACCCCCCTCACTACAACCTCCTTTCAGCTAGTTATAGAAAGGGATGAGGTCTCCCCTCAGCCTCCTCCATACTAAACAACCCATATTCCCTCAGCCACTCCTCATAAGTCTTGTTTTCTAGTCCCTTCACCAGCTTCTTTGCTTTTCTCTGTACGCACTCGAGCAACTCAATATCTTTCTTGTAGTGAGGGAACCAAAACTGAACACAACATTCGTGGTCTCACCAGTGTTGTGTACAAAGAGAAAATCACTTTGCTAGTCTTGCTGACCACACCACTTCTGATGCAGGCCAGGATACCATTGGCCTTCTTCACCACCTGGGCACACTGCCAGCTCATGTTCAGCTGGCTGTTGACCAGCACCCCCAGGTCCCTTTCTGCTGGGCAACTTTCTAGCTACTCTTCCCCAAGCCTACACCATACATGGACCAGCCTTGCCTTTTCATACATCATAGCATTTCCAAAGTGACGTTCAGCCTTCCATAAATCTTTCCATATGTCATCTAACACATAGGATCTGCCAGTTCAGCAAGGAATCTGGTTTCAAGTAAGACGCATCTTAAAGCCATACATGAGATCTAAACAGCTCCTTTCTTTGGCAATAGTGTTTTAGTTTGATGCCTATAGCAACTTCAGTCAGCTCTCTGAAGTAAACAGAAAAGATTTTGTTTCCTCAATCACAGTCTAAAATTGAATATGATCTTTTAATATTATTTTTTCATGCAAGGGTATACAGTTTTCCGTCAACCAGCGTCTTTCTACAGCCTTCTTCTCTATTTTACAAACTGAAAAGGATCTTCAATGACCCAAGGATTCATCTGGACTTTATTATGGAAACCTAAGAGTTGTAAATGCTATATAAAAGGCTCTCATATAACTCTGATAATATGTTCAAAATCTAATATCTAATTTTCTTTCTTCTATACCCAAATAAAAATGACTTTGAATAAATATCAGGTTAAGTTGTCACCATTCTGAAATAAAGTGAGAGTTTGAGGTTTGTTTGTTTAAATATGCATGCCTTTTTTGTAGTGGAGAAGTGCATACAGTACCTGTTGTTATTCTTATGTGGCTCTTTAAAAGTTTTCATAAAGACAACAGGTTACCAGTGAAATATAATATCAGCTCATCAGGTTCCTCAGGTGTTCTTCTGCAAAGCTATGAAATAACAGTTCATCTCCTCCTTGGAGAAACCTAACACAAAATTTTCACATACAATCACAGTAAGGTCTTCCCTTCTCCCCCCAGCTTCATATCCCACCCAACCTTTCAATTTCAGAAGATTTAAAAAAAAAAAAACAAACAAGAAAAATAAAAGAAAAGAAATACAGCTTATAAAACAGCAAAGAAAATAAAGTTATATTAATATATATAGAAAGAGAACAAAATGAAACTTGAGGGAAAACTTACTGGCGTTACAGTTTATCCTGATACAGTCTAGATGGGGAAAAATAAATGAAAGATGAAATTGCATCCTTCAAGGTAACAGCTGCAGACATCCAAAAACAATCAGTCCACCCTTCCGGGGACAGACACACGCAAAGAGATGTGGCCATTTTATATTTATATACAGTCTGTATGAGTTCAGGAGTGGGTGTATATGTACAGTATATTCTACATAAATATCTGTTACATAAATATATATATATACTCACGCACATATATATATACACATATGTATAGAGAGATATACCAATATACATATATATCCACGTGTCGACACAGAAAGCTATTTTCTTTTTATAGACACCTATACATCTAAGAGTATCTCCTACTCCAGAAAATGAACTGATGTGAATTACAAGAAAAAAAACCCTGACAATTAAGGCACAAAAAAATCTCCCTTGAAATGCAAGTCATACTCCAGTGTAATTTCTCTTTTTAAAAACCTTTAGCAATTTCTCTGAGAAGCTTGAAGTTTGAAGTCAACCTTTACACTTGGTTTCTTTTGAATTGATTCTAATTGTTATTGCATAAATACACCATCTGTCCAACACAGAATACCTGTAAAATCAGCCTATGAGATTTGTTGGTGCAATATTTAACCCTTTCCAGCTCTCCCAAAGACAGACCCTCTACTCATTTCCCCTCGTGCCAGCCCAGAACGATTTTTAGCATGTGCACAGGCACATTTGACACTGTCCATTCAGGTGAGGAAAGGGTTAATATACTGCCCAGTTGTGTTCTGTCATAAAATGGCCACTTGCAAACAGCTAACCGCACGAACGCCCAGCCCAGATTTCAGCTACTTCTGGAGGTTGGGAATGCCTTTTTGCCTTTTTTTTTTTTTTTTTTTTTTGCTTGGCTGGGGATACAGGGATTTCTTTCAAAGGATACAGGGATTTCTTTCAAAGGTCCCCAGCCCTGCCAGTTCCCCAAAGCCCAATCTCACCTTGCTGTCTGAACGCTAAGACCGAATGGGATTCTCGTAACGTTCAGGGAGAAGATGAAATGGGCAGTGAAGCGGCAGACCTGGGAACCTTTGCTGGCCCTACTTCATTCACAGGTTATGGACAAAGGAAGGAGGAGAAGGAATATATGGAAATTAAAATAGAGTTATGGTTGTGGAATCTAATAGACGGTAACTGATGAACTGCACAAAGAAAACACGTTGAGGCAGGGGAGCCTGAGCTAGGGGGCTTCTGAGCATTGCTTCTCTAATTTAACACACTAATGCTCAGCATATCAGGATATGACCCATAAGAAGATCTTACATTTATAAATGCCTACTTACAGCCTTGTGAACATCTGTTACTGTGGGTGAAAGCTATCATATCAGTGCTATTAAATATTTCGGGCCATGCTGACCTTCTCTCAAGAAATCAAGGCCAGGAATAATAGCACCATGCTACTGGACACCCTGTCTGGACACTCTGCCAGGTAACTAAGGCTTTAACAAGCAGAGATGGTCATATTTATTACAGAGATATAGCCCAGTAAGAAAGACTACACAAAATGGCAGAGAAATGGAAAGCAGTTTGCTGCTTAACTGGACCAATTTTGTGTTTACTCAGACAGATGTAGGAAAATTATTTCAGCAACTGAAACTAAATACAGTTCTTAAAAATCAAAGAGGAGAAAGATTAACAGTCTACAAAAGAGTCGTAATGAGTAGGGGTACACCAATTGGGAGCAGCATAGCCAGAGAGAGTCTGTTTTCAAGCAGAATTTCTCTTGAGAAAATCTGGGTTTGGTTTTGTGCGATTAGGTTTGTCATGTGTCGTCAACCGCAACAGAAAAGTGGGAGCAAACAGCCCTGGAGCAATTGGTACGATCACCATACAGTGGTGGCTATATCCCTTATAGGAGCTGGGTGGGATAAGGGGAGCTCTTAAATATGTGCTGGGGAACCAGCTACCCTTGCCTCTACAACCTGAAAGAGAGTGAGAGAGACTCCAGAGTCTCACTGCAAGCAAGTGAGAACAAGGGAGCTGTTACAGCTAGAACAACAGGGCAATTTTTTATGGGCTAAACAGTAAGTGTGCTGTAAAGGGAAACATGGCTGGTCCTCAGCAACATTCATCAAATTTAGAAACTAGAACCATTGTTGTGTTTTTGATCTCTGCAGAGAAGTTTTGCTTTTTTTTTTTTTTTTTTCCTCAGCAATACTGAAATAACTACATGTCTCAGGACTTCCTCCCAGCCTGAGTCAACACCTGCTCCAGGTGAAGGTATCAGTGTTTTAAACTGAAAACCAATGTAGCCCTTATCCTGGCTGGTAGATTTCTATTTCAAAGGATAATGAGAGACCAGGCCATTGAGGGGGTGGCCCTGACAACTACCATGGCACTTGCTGATCTCCACACTCTGCAAGTACGAAGGCTCTGCACTGCCACATAATGGGGTGCCAGGCAGAAATACTCAAGCTTGCTCCAGAAAAACCAGCTCCTGATCCAGACTGGGTCCAGCTGGGTCAGTAGGGACTCTGCTTGGCAGCTAAGCTATTGCATCTGCCTGTGGTGCTACACCAGCACCACCACTCTCTCTTCTGCACCTGAGCTCACACTGCTGCACCCTGCCACAAAGGTGCTCAGTCCACCACGCTCCTTATCTCTACAAAGCACTTCTCTACAAAACAGTTTGTTATACACAGTAGATATACTCTAAGAGCCTATGCCTCATTTTCCCTTTTATAAATGAAAGATAGTTAAGGTGTTGTCTTCCAACACCATGGCAATTGCTAGAAGAGAAGAAACTAGAATGTCTAGAGAGCCATCTGGTTAAGAGGCCTCCAAGATCTGAAAGTGTGTTGTAGAGAAAGACATTAAAATCTCACACTACCAGTGTCAGGCAAGCTATGGAAGCTGCAGTTTTCCGGAAGCTCTGGAAAAATGAACTAAAATGAACCTCAAGTCTTTCACTAAAAAGAGAGGCATCCAAAGCCAAAGGTGCTACTTTCAAAGAACAAGCACAGTGTTTTTTATTTCCTTTATCCTGAGCCCTGCCCAAAGCAACAAAATTCCAATCATTAGTGCACAAAACTGTTTTCTCCCTCTTACATCAGTTTTTTGGAAAGGAAGAAAATACTTGTTTTCCTCTAAACTAGTAAAACACTACAAATCCAAAGCTAAGGAT
The DNA here is from genome assembly GCA_013399475.1 of Chauna torquata. Lineage (NCBI taxonomy): Eukaryota > Metazoa > Chordata > Aves > Anseriformes > Anhimidae > Chauna > Chauna torquata. Next base: position 204,562 of record VXAL01013497.1, on the reverse strand, counting down.
GCTTTCCCTGGCAGTAAGGTGCAGGGTGCACGTTTAGCCAGGTCTTTGTGCTCAAAACAGCAGCACCTGGGGTATTCAGGAACAATTAAGAGAACTGCTTGGGAGTCCCCCAGCAATGCAGCAAGACTTTTGGTAATTATTATCTAGGGCTCTCAGCACTGTTATCAGCTTCTACTGATGCGATGTGCTTTGTTTAGGCATGGCTGCATTCCTGACTCAAAAGAGATATCCCCTTGCTTTGGATTTCAAAGATGAATATGCCTAAACAGCTGTAAATTCAGTCACCAGCCAGTTCTGCCATTGAATGAGATATTTGGAGGAGAGCAGTAAAGTGACTTCATGGTCTGTAACTACATGGGGAGCAGGATGAGCTGGAAAGACCTTCTACAGTTACTTTCATTGTCATTCCTTGTATAAATCAGATGCTGCTTCCTTAGTGCTCAGATGCAAGGTTTTCTGAGGCATATCACCTGGAAATTGGGCCAAAGACCCTCTCCTTCGAAAAGGTTAAATAGCTCCACTGCAACTAACTAGCATTAAGGATTCACTGTTTGAATGGAGATATCTTTAGTAGCAGACAGAATTAGGCCTGTGTTTCTTACTATTTGTATCTTTGTGCCACAGAATGGTGATATTTAAGTTACCTGACATTGCTAAGGCCCCAGCCTGTCTTTTTCCTTGAATCAGTAGAGAGCCACCTTTGCTGTGTGAGGACAAAGCGTTTGCTCCTTTTGATGAGCATCAACATGTGGTTATGGAAGATCACTTCAAAGCAAGACTAGCACATGAAAGATAATCAGGGCCTGACCACTTCTGCTCACTCTAGGCTATTTCCTGTGGGGAAAACAGATGAGGCCCTGTGCATACTCTCACCCCACGTCACAGTGTGGCTCCTTGGCTCTCTCCAACTTCTCGGACTGTGCACCCATTTTTTCATGTCTATTACAACTGAAAAAAAAAATCAAGGGTCACTGTATGTACTGATTATTTTAAAAAACTTATTAATGAAAAAGTGCAAATAGGTATACACTTGCACATCTGAGTGCATGATCCACATACAAGGAAATCTGGTGTAAAAGTTCACATACATTTAAAAAAGAAAAACAGAAAATCTGTCTGTTCTGTTTGTATATAGGAATTATTAAAAAAACACTGTACATTTTGGAAAGGCAAAGACGTCTTTGACATCCCTGAGGAGAAATCTTAAGAAAAGGTAGGAGAGAGAGATGGTTACACTTCCTTACAGAAGAACTGACTCAGATTAACAGGATGTAGGCAGAATTTATTCTAGTCACCAGTGCCCTGAAGCTAAGCCTGGCCAGGAATAAACAAAACTGAAATATTCTTTAACAAAAGACAGTGAAACTATAATCTTCCCATTATCAATGGGAGGAAAAAGTGAGGGTGCATCTCCCTATTGGACCAGCCATTTCTTTCCCTTTATGCAAATCTCAGCACCTGAAATGATACCCAAGCCTGTTCCAAGCCATGATTAGCAAATCATTTCTCTCTCTCTCTCCTTCCACTCTAGACCCATTTCTTCAGAGTCCTTCTCAACAGAAGTGAGATCTGTATCACATTTGGGCTTCTAATCTTCACACAACAAACACTCAAACTACTTTGAGACTTGCTGTCAACATGCAGACTGGAGTGCCTCTGGCACTCATATGGGAAAAGTCTGAAACAACTTCCCTGCCCTTCTTCCTTAGAGAATTATTCATCACTGTTCTTCTTATCCCTCCCATCTTCTACAGCAAGCCCCCACCCACGCCTGCTGTACAATGTATCCCCTGTTTGGTTTGGACACTGCGTGCTGAGGAGGTGGTGGGATATGCCAGCCCCTGCGGGCTGCTCTGTACACTCTGTTCTCAGGGCTGTTTGCTGTGCGGGCCGCAGGCTTCAGGCCTTTGAAGGGTTGAATACCATCTTTTGATTTACTATGGCTGATGGGGCATGGGAAAGCTTTACAACTGAAATACACAGAAAAGTTAAAATCAAAGAATAAAAATAATAAAAATAAAAAATATTTAAAAAAACACAGGAAAGACCTTAATAACCACACAAATGATAATTAGTAATCAAATGGAATAGATCAAAGGAGAAGAAAGAGACAGCTCTTAGTAATAGTTTTAAATGACTTTTAAGAAAAGCACAATTATATAACTCACCACTCAAAACAGTCTTTATTTACACACATCTGTCATGGGTGAGATGCTCAGGGGGATGGTGACACATAGCTAGTCAGCATCGAGCATGCTCAGGTCTTCAGGTGGTGTTCGTGACTGCTTCTCACCAGTAAGTGGATTTTGGTAGGGGCAAATGATGAAGTTTCAGTTCTCATTTGTGACATTTTGGCTGTGATCAGTCTCCTTAAAGAGTTAGATGTGACTTTCAGTAAACAACAGAAACTGAATGGCTCTGTTAAGTCATTCCTCCTCAAACTCTTCAACAGCAAGGTAAACTTGTTGTTTTGAATCAGTAAAGTCCTGACTGAAGGAAAATTTCTCAGATTTGCAGGGTTTCTTTGGAGAATGGCTCAAAAGAATTGCTGTTCAGCATTTTTACAATCAAAAGTTGATACAGGCAGAGACAGGTATATCAGAGTGCTGTTTCTGTTTGAGAAGTTACTGTCATAAAATGCAAACTACTCCCTCTGCCCTCTACCTGCTGATAGCACAGCAACTGCTCCTATGCTAGCTGGACACTCAATGGTGCTTTACACTTTTCCAGTTGAACTAAGGACAGCATATATATTCCAAACAGGAACCATATAACTTTTTTTTTTCCTCCCTAATAATACGGAACAAGGGTTTCTATACCCCTGTGGATGGAGACTATTTTTAAGAGATATGAACTTTCTTAAATGCATCCTCTTCTCTTCCCTCTCTTATCCCAAAAGCAGATGTTATGGTCTGAATTCATGTTTAAAGCCAAAAAAAAAAAAAAAAAACAAAAAAAAACAAAAAAAACAACAAACCCAAAGCTGGAAGCAAATTTTTAAAACAAGCTAGTCACTTGCTGGACAACATATTTCTCAGGTGAGGATGAGGAACCTTAAAATCACCACTCAAGGTCATGTATGGTACAGAGAAATCTTGATAAACTTACCATACCTACCTAGGACAGGAGTTGAAAAACAAGAGCCATTACTATAGCTATGGGTGAATAACACTGTTGCCCTCTACAAACAAAGCCACTAGTACATGGTTTGCTCCTGATATCACCATAGCAGGGCTCTGAAGATGCTGTTAGCTCAAAAAAAAAAAAAAAAAAAAAAAAAAAAAAACTTGCCCCTNAAAAAAAAAAAAAGAAAGAAAGCTTGCTCCTTGGGCGGGGGGTGGGGGTGGTGTTGCAATTTTGAAAGCTGAGACAAGCTTTTGTAGACCATGCACACATCTTCATATCAAGTACCCTAGATATTAGAAGAGGTTTAACATTTCCCATTATCATGATACTTCTGTTTCATCTCAGAATCTCTTCTTAATTATATTGCTTGATTCACATGAAGTAACAAGTTGCATCAGCATAAGTGAAAGAAAGCTTCACCTCCCGCATTTATGTTCTTTAAAAATAAGGCTGTCATTCAGTACAACACTTAGAGACTGACAAGGAAATGAATACTGGATACAGGAAAATGGATTCTCCCCCCAAATTTTCACTGTCGTTAATGCTAGACTTGTTTCTAATTGTCTTTTCTTTTATTATTTGCTGGGAAAGCATAACTCTAAGGAGACAGAACACAACCTCTTGGGATGGGGGGATGCACTTTTATTACTGTTGCCTTAATTTTAGTGAAGACACAATCAAAAGATCCAGGCTTTTTTTACTACATATAAAAAGCCCTAAAGGCTGAAACATGTACTAATTATGAAATAGAAATAATCAGTAAATTAGCGAAATAGAATATTTAAGATCAAGTTTTATCAAATGCTGTCGAATTCTGTAAAAGGCTTGGGATTCACAGGACTTCTGCTTGCCACCATATCCATTTTGCTTAATTCCCACACATTTGGCTTTGACTGTTTTGAGTGATGCTGGATGAATGAGGGATGTAACTGATCAAAAGATGGACCAAGCAGCATGTCTCACACAGAGCTCACCAGTCCTAGACCAAGAAAGGAAACTTAAAGGCTTAAAAACCAACACTCCATAACGAAGAACTGATAGCAAATCTCCATGCAGCAATGCAGGAAAGAATTTATCTCCATAAGAGAATATCATTATGAAGGTCTCAGCAGTTATTTTAGAAATCAATCCAATCCAATCAAACCAACAGAAATTAAACAAATTGATTTAAAAGAAAAACAAAAACAAAAAACAAAAAAACACTAATCACAAGCCCAAACTAAGAGTGAAGGGGCAGTGGGAGTTTTTTATACGATACCTAAATTGACCATAAGTTTGACACGGCCTCCATCCAGCTCCAGGCGCAGCGTGTCAGCAGAGTCTCGTGAGGTGGTTGCCATCAACAGCCCATAGGCACGCTGGGACATGAAACGGAAGGACACATCTTCTGCTTCTGTATGCATGACCATAGGCATGATGATCTTCATGTACATGCTGCCATCATAGCTCAAGATAGAGGCCTCTGCAAGGAATCAGTAAACAATTTCAAAAACTGAAAGTAAGTTCCACTGCCTCATGATCTTCACTCCTGAGGAAACTTGACATGTATTATAGAGCATTGTGTTTACAGACACCATACCACTTACTGCGTAATGGTACATCACTCTGACGTGGAACATAGCAACGGTTTAACTGCATCCAGCAACTCTACATGACAAGTATGAGCAGGAAAAATAAAGATATGGTGTAGCACCACAACTGGAGGCAGTGGTACACATGGAGTCACAGTCCTCAAGGACAAGTGTGTTAGCACTGGGCCCTTTTGAAATAATGAGCTGGCATAGCCTCCGTTTTTCACATCTTTCAGAAAACGTGATCTCCTCCATTAGCCCAGCCTTCTCTAGCACCAGCTGGAATGACTAGTTCAAATAATGCCTACAACACTTCTTCTAGAGCATTTAGTCTTGCTTTGGAATGCTCAGAGTTTCTATTTCTGGTACTCTTAAAGAGTTGTTGCTTATTCAGTGAGGAATTTCCTTTAAAGGAAAAGAACAACAGCAAACAATCATAGTCTGTGACACCACTGTCCCTCAACAATCCCTCTTAAAACCAAACCTTGTGTAATAGTAGCATCCAGAAATGCGTTCATGGTCTAAAAAGACTGATTGGACAAGAAGCATACAAAGCAACCAAGAGAGAATTACGTCCTATACTTGTTCCATTGTTTCTGGTGTTTATCAAATTAATCAGGCTTAGCCACTAAATGTGAATTATCATTAATTTAGGACCTACAAAATTCTACAAAGCAGATAATTTATTTTAGAGAAGTCCAGAAAACCATAATTAGAAGTAGCAGAATGAAAATAAACACACAACATCTAAAGTAGGAGAGCAAAAACATGTCTCCAAAGTTTAAGTTAGTTAGACTAAGAAGAGCTTCCAGGGGTACACATTATTCAGGAATAATGAAAAGTTGGCTATACAAAACCTTGGAAAAAGACCATAAGAAATATTATTTAAAACACAGCTAACAGATCCACTCTACTTGTAATCATTTGACCTTTTTTCAGAGCTGTGTTGCAATAGAAGGGATACTCCAGTGGACAAACATCTATGAGTATGAAGCAGGTTTCCTAACAGTTTTTTTCCACATCAAATTTGTGCTGCTTTGTGTGTTGTGGTTTGTTTTTTCTTTTTTTTTTCCCCCCTCCTTACTAACAACTAATGTTTCTGCAGCTCTGCTGACACAACTGGTGGCACTGCAATGCAAAAGAACAAATCAAAATCCATGTCAAGTTTAAGTGTCGTTCAAACACAGGAAATAGCAGGAGACAGAGACACAACAAAAGCCAGGAGTATGGAAAAAAAAAACAGGAAGGAAAGAAATTATATTTTTTCTATCTTCTCTGAGGATGTCAAAGAAAATGGAGAGTTCAGCTGAGGAAAGGAGTTCTAGTACATAACCTTCTCTATTTGTTCAGGGTTTTGCCTGCAGAAACTGATATTCTTCTCTAAGGGTAGAATTAAAGTCTTGCGATAGAACTGCAGAAACCAGTATGGCATGGCAATCATCGTTTCAGCCCATGAATATGCTCTAAAGCACTTTTATCAGCAAAATTTACAAATCTACATAAATATATTAATATATGAATCAGAGCATCCCCTCTCACCGGAGCCAACTCCTACAGAAAGCAGGGATGTAGACTGCCCCATGTAGGACTTTAACACAAAACTATGCATAAAACGCCCAGAGGTAGAAAAAAGACCAATTTAAACTCCCTAGGCACATGGAAGGATTGCTCTATAAAGCATTCTTACCTGGGATTCCCACCAGGCAACCTGTCCCCCAGGAAAGCTAATACCGCATCAATTACAACAACAAATATTTGGAATCTAGATGTTGTTCTCCTATATTTCAGCCCATTTTTTGTATTTTCCAGCAAAGCCTCTCTTGCTGACATGAGTGGAACTTTTAGAGGGAAATAGCAAGCTTAGCAGAGCCAACTCTTATTGTCCTCTCAAGGACTAAATGTTAGATGCTAGAGCAGGACAGTTAGATGGAAAACTGAGGAACAACCAGATGTTCATGCTGGAAAGGACCCCAGACTGGCTCCACAACGGCCAGTAACAGACATGCAGTGTGGTAGTAAATATGCAAAACAAGTGGTAAGTAAGGATATAAGCATCAAACTGAGACTTACATGACAGAGAAGATGTGTATATAGTTACAAAATATGTGATGGATATTGCTACAGCGATGCTGGTGCAGCAACCTACCATACTATTAGATGGTATGCAGCACCTCTCTGGTTATGGGACTTACAAACCCATTAAGAAAAAAACTTTTCTGTGAGCACCATTAAAATAAGATGGCTGTGAACAGCATCCCTATTCACCAGTTATCTTAGCTACACTCCTCCCACACTGTCATGGTCTGTACACACAAAGTGCTCTACACGCAACACCCACTCAGCCATACATGCACCTTCTGGGTACCAGCTGTCAGTGCTGCCCTTGGGACTCACATCTTTGCTTGGCCAAGAAACAGAGAAGGAAAGTAAGATCTTTTTTCAAGGTGGGGGAATGGTTTCTTCTTTTCAAAGCGCAATTCTCTTCCCCCTCACGTCTGCAATGCTTTCTTGCCACCCACAGCTGCAAGCTGGAACCAAATGTACTGTATATTATACATACACTCAAAGGCAACGCATATGTACACACAAACCCTCCTTACTCTCTCTTTCCTCTCTCACTGTGGATTGTATTAGAAAATGCAGTCAAGCATGAAATGGCTCTTTTGATGCCTTCAGTTCAGATGTGCCTTGCATGAAACAGTTGCTTGCCCTAGTGCCTGAATAGCTGTGAGAAGGGGTTGGAGAATGTATCAGGACTACGAGTGGGAGTAGCTGACACAAGCACCCCAGCTCTGCTGCTTCCTTGCCCACAGAGCCGTGCATTAGGTACTTTGGAAACACGAGTTTTTCTGCAGACACTAGAAGACAGCAAACCAAGAGTGGTAATAATGAGTCTCTTCCCTTATAAAATAATTCATTTGTGTTCTTCAGCCTCACTGATCCCACTGACAGAAAATTACTGTCCCTAGACAAGAAATGCCAACTATTATTATTATACTTATTTAAGAAGAACACCCAGAGTTGCTGAAGATTGCACAAAAATCTAGAAACTAATTTTTTTGAATGAGGTTGTTGAATCAAAATCTGAATTCCAAAAAGTCAGGAAAAAATTCCTGATTCCTGAGTTAACCCTAGATTCAAATGCTATAAGCGTGGCTTGTATTTGGAACGAGTTACACGGTGAGGAAGCCCCAAAAGGAAAAGGTAATGCTAGAGGCAAAAAAAGATCTCATACTGAGCAAGACCTCTTTTTCCCATCTCCTGAACTCCTTGCTTGTTTTTCCAGGTAAATGCTGAAGAAAACCAGTAATGAGTTTGTGCATAGCAAAGCCCTTCCTAAGCTCTGTCCATAGCATCCTGCTCAGGGGGATGCAATGAGGACCCCAGGGTTCTCAGTATAGTTCCAGTCACCATACCAACAGCCATTTCAATTTAGAATTAATAGTGACAAATCAGACAGAGGAAAAGTGGAAGCAAACTTCCAGTCGGAAGGGATAATCAAAATTAATCTGAAAATCAAGACACTATTTCAGCTGATACCAATAACAGGCTAAATCAGGTATTACTTCAGTCTTACTTACTGCCCCTTCTCTGGCCAATCTACTACAAACAGAGTAACGAATCCTTGCAACAACTAAGCTGATAAAATAAAATAGCCTGAAATAGTTGAAACAGCCTCTGCACAACCCCAGGAGAAGATGAGTTTTTGTCCTCATGTGTGCCCTATGCTGACCTAAGCCTGTCCCAGTTAAAACCACCTTTGCACTCGATATCTTTTAAAAATAAGAAATTTCATTCTCACCTTACAAGCCTTCACCATCTGAAGTATCTGGGAGCATTTTCAGCACATCTTCTTGTAAGCAGAGCTTTCCCTCTAGCTACAAAAATAGCCCTTCAAAGGGGGGTATTGCTTAGTAGCAGTCACAAAAATAAATCTTATCTCCTTGCCCTGACAGTCAGTCCCCAAAACTCAAGGATGGCACATTACCACTGAGCAACACATACAGAAAATCTGCTCAGGGTTGAACGTAACCTGGCAACAACTAGGTGACCTCAGTCTCCTATGCTGGCAACTTCTGCCTGAAAACAGGCATCCATTTGATTGTCTTTGGCCAACTGAAGCAGTGGGACTGTAATACTTTAGTACAACAGCATCATAAGTACACGCAGCAGCACGCTAATTCAAGTAAAAATGCATACACATTCCTTCCATCCTTCTACTTTTAGGGTAGCTATTATATTTGGATGTCTCACAGAGACATGTATAAGAGCACTGTGTAGCACATGAGGTTTCACTCATGTTGCTGAAACACACTGATTTGTACAGACAGAAAGATCCAGAGCTGCAATTATTGGTGATCCCAAAGCCAGAAGCTTCTGCCATTAGTTTGGAGATGGAAAGAGGAAGAAACTAGGTACTGATTTACAACCACCCAGACATGCCAGAGATCTGTGAAAATCAATATGTTATTAGGAGCGATTAGCTTCCCAGTCTTGTGCTCTGAGACCCTGCCAGCTTTAATTTTACAGTTAGCATCCAAAGGAGCAATTCACTGCTGCTTCCCCACAAGGCTCTGCATAAACCTCCTGGGGAGATGGCAACAGGCATATTCTTAGAATACAGAGAAGGAAAAATATTCAAGACCTCTTCATGCTCTTTCTCTTGCATTAATCTCCATTCTTTTCTCTTTCCTTTCTTCTCCCTTTTAGCTTTTCTGTAGTCTCTGTTCTTCTCTGTGGTCTCTTTCCCCTGTCGCCCAGGCTACAATATAGCTTTCTTCCTTCTTGAAATTTCCGGAAAGATGACAGTGAAAGAAGGGAAAAAAAAAATCTCTCCTCTTCATGAAAAGTTTAGCTGAAGTCATCAATGATAGTAGATCAGGGCATACTATGCATTCTCCATGCAGTTACGTTAATGAGAGTCAACCATCACTACCTATCCCCACTGAGCAGATCTTCCAGAGAAAAGCATTATCAATTTGAGAGGCATAAGACACCTAGCAAAGAGCAAGTGTGGAAAACAACAGGCATGTTAGTTCAAAACTACATGAAATACAGACCAAACGTTCCATCTGCTTGCAAACATTCAAATATCCTTCAAGATAGTGACCTTATGAAAAAGTGGCAGACCTTTGTATCCACAAACCAGAAAAACTTTCCTGTAGGCATACAGCGCACCTCTTTCCATTCCCATACAAACATGCCAGCTTTTCCTTTAATATATCCACTAGCATACACATGGCCACAAATGAAAACAGCCTTGATTGTTTGGAAACCAAAATTACACTTAAAAACAAACAAAAAACCACGCACAACTGAAAAAAAAAAAAGACCTTAAAGAAAAAAGAAAAAAGTTCTCATTCCTGTCCAAGTGGATTCCATACTGACGAGTTTCAACAACAGATGTCAGCCAGGCTCTTGGACTGAGGGTGTTTAAAGTGTCCGCCAAGTGATTCAAGAATGTATATGTCCATCCCTGGCATAATTTGGACTAAACCTCACCAAAATTTGTGTCATGTGGATCTTAAGGTACAAGTAAAAAATGAGCAAATGAAAACATCTCCTTCTAAGTATTTATATACTGTCATCTTTTCTGCTGTATTTCACAACAGATGCATATTTTGCCTGCTTTTGCTTCTGCTAGCACTGCAGAACCAGGCACGCTAGGAGAGAATGGTTCTATCTGCATGGCTTACTAAGAGTTGCGCTTAAGTTGCCCTCAAGACTGGACTTATCTGCTACCCATACCTACTTGTAAAAGCAGTGTAACTTTAGATAGAGTCTGTTTGCACTGGCATACAGAGTGGGGCATCCATGAGCAGGCTCACTGGACGGCTGCACCGCCACACTTCTGACCAAGCTCCCTGCAGGCTGCCTAGGAGGAAGCTATGACTTTTGCAAGTTGGTGGGTGATGAAGCAGGACACAGTTACAGCTACTCACAACCACTCATCTCCAACTGGAGATGACAAAGCTGAAGAAAAAGCTAGTCAAAATCTGCTCCTGCTTGCCCATAAACTTTTCTTTTAAACTCCAGTGGGTGCCATCTTTATGACCAGATGGAAACCAAACACCTCCAGATGTGTTCCCACATGCCCATAGGAAACACAGGAAGGTACGCCAGGGGCCTGACCCAGCTGCCCAAACACCGCACAAAGAACAGGACCAATTTTGATTTAATTCAGTGCTCCGAAAAACATTGTAAGTTGTATCTTACAAACTTTAAGGATGTTATGTAAACAGATGTTCCCAGTCAGCCAAAAGCAAAACAAACTGCCATCATCCAAAACAATCGCCAACAAGCACAAAAAGCCAGGCTTGATCCCATAGCTGCGAGGTTTGTTTCCTCAAAAACTGAGTGCAGGATCTTGTTATATCACCTAGCTGCACAAAAGTTGATGAAAGAAAATGCAGTATTTTGCTTGCCTGTAAACAATGGAAATTTTGGGAGTTAGAATGTAATTGTTCAGGCTGAAATCTGACTATGACCCAGGAGTTAGTGCTCCTATTTTTTGTGGAAAAAAAATGTAACAGGAATTTTAAATACTCACAGGCAGTTATGACTTTGCATGTCGGGGAGCAGCAAGAGCAGGGTTTCTCCCTGACGGCTGGGAGCCGCGGGGCACGGTGCACCGTGAGGCAGGACAGGCCCGCAGATGGTGGCCAGGTCCAACTGAAGCAGCGTCACAGTGATGAGACAGGTCCGAGGTCAAGCCAGGAAGTCAGACAGCAGGTCAGGGCCAGGATCAGGTGCAGTGATCACCAGGCAGGGCCACACTGACAGGGCCAGGACACAGGCACACGGGTGGGCCCAGCTCCGTGGGGCCCATGGCCAGGCATGGCCAGGCTGTGGTGAGCTGGAGCCTGGCTGTCCTACGGCCTCCCTGGGACAGGGGCTGATGGCCCCAGGGGGATGTGGGGGCCTGGGCAGGGTGTGGAGAGCCCCGATGGGCTGAAATGGTGCCATGGCAGGGTAGGGAATGCACCAGGGGCAGGCAGGCCTGGTGCTGCCCTCAGAGCCCTAGCAGTGTGGAGCTGGTGGTGCTCTGGCACTGCTCCTCTGCCCACCCAGAAGAAAAGTCCATGTTTACTACCTCCACTACAACACCTTTTGCAGCAAAACAGATTTTCCTTGGATGTCTCCCACCCAAGTGCCACTGGATCTCACCCTACCTAGCCTGTCGAATAGGAAAGAGTAACTAGAAGTGATGTAAATGTAATTCACCAGCATTTGCAAGGACAGTAACAGAAAACAAAACAAATTAAATATCCACCTAAAGAGAACCATTAGAAATAAGATGAGGTTTTATTAGTCTAGCAAAAAGCACTGCAAATAGTATCACTAATCAGCAACTGTAGGTTTATTGTACTAGTAGGAACAAAGCTGTTCTGCTTTAAAGATTTCAGCCTGCCAAGATATCAATAGCATTAGCATCAGCTGTTATGCACTGAAAATTTATGAAGATAAAACAGTGAAAGTCTTAGAGACATAACAGAATTGTAAGGAACCTAGGCTGTTTTTGCTGGTGCTTAACTACCTCACAGATCAAAGTATTTTTGCAACATTAATCCCAATTTTTCTTTGCTTCAAATTAAGATGATGGCTCCTTTCCCTACTCCCAGTGGATATACATTCGCTTTACAAAAGGATCTTCATATACGGAAGCTCAGCGTACCATTACCCAAACTCCTTTACTCTGTTCTAGTGTAACTAAATCCCATTCGTTCAACATCTTTTAGCTTTTATTTTCTAAAAGTTGCCTCTTCTGTTTCTCACCTCTGGCTTATCTCTGATTTGTATACTACTTTCTAAAATTCAAGTGCTCCAAATTTGAATAGTGTACGTCAGTTAAGACCAAATGAGCACTAAAAGTAGAATAATTACATAAGACACCCTTATCAGTACATGTACAAAACATTTCCAAATGAGCAGCAGACGAGAGAGATAATAGAGCAAGCTTCAAGGCATTCATCGCATTTTCAGGGATGCAAGAATACTGACGGAACAGTAAGAATAATTGTCACATATAAGGCCACTGCTATAGACAAAAATGCTAGCAGATGTTTTCGTAGACCAGGTGACATCTGAATTAATATTTTTCATCAAACGTATATCTTCCAAACCTTGCAAAATTTATTGCATAGCATTATTTAAAACATTTCAGCCGGTGAGAGAGTCAGCTAGGGAAGGCACCCCCGCTGGACCTTTTGCTTGTGAACAGAGAAGGACTTGTGGGTGATGTGAAGGTTGGAGGCCATCTTGGGCATATCATGAATTAATAGAGTTTTCGATTCTTGGAAAAGTAAGGAGAGTGGTTAGCAGAACTGCCACCTTGGACTTCTGGAGAGCAGACTTTGGCCTGTTTAGGAGACTGGGTGTCAGACTCCCTTGGGAGGCAGTCCCGAAGGGCAAAGGAGTCCAGGAAGGCTGGACGCACTTCAAGAAGGAAATCTTAAAGGTGCAGGAGCAGGCCGTCAGAACATTGTGGAGCAGATCATCTTGAGTGCCATCATGCAGCACATACAGGATAACCAAGTGATCAGGCCCAGTCAGCATGGGTTTATGAAAGGCAGATCCTGGTTGACTAACCTGATCTCCTTCTATGACAAGGTGACCCGCTTAGTGGATGAGGGGAAGGCTGTGGATGTGGTCCACCTAGACTTCAGTAAGGCTTTTGACACTGTTTCCCACAGCATTCTCCTGGAGAAGCTGGCTGCTCATGGCTTGGACGGGCGTACGCTTCACTAGGTTAAAAACTGGCTGGGTGGCCGGGCCCAAAGAGTCATGGTGAATGGAGTTAAATCCAGTTGGAGGCTGGTCGCTAGTGGTGTCCCCCAGGGCTCAGTATGGGGGCCAGTTCTCTTCAACATCTTTATCAATGATAAGGACAAGGGGATCGAGTGCACCCTCAGTAAGTTTGCAGACAACACCAAGTTGGGTGGGAGCGTTGATCTGCTCAAGGGTAGGAAGGCTCTACAGAGGGATCTGGATAGGTTGGACTGATGGGCTGAGGCCAATGGTTTGAGGTTCAACAACGCTAAGTGCCAGGTCCTGCACTTGGGGCACAACAACCCCATGCAACGCTACAGGCTGGGGGAAGAGTGGCTGAAAGGCTGCCTGGTGCAAAGGGAGCTGTGGGTACTGGTCGATAGCTGGCTGAATATGAGCCAGCAGTGTGCTCAGGTGGCCAAGAAGGCTAACAGCATCCTGGCTTCCATCAGAAATCATGAGGCCAGCAGGACTAGGGAAGGGATTGTTCCCCTGTACTCGGCTCTGGTGAGGCTGTACCTCAAATACTGTGTTCAGTTTTGGGCCCCTCACTACAGGAAGGACATTGAGGTGCTGGAGCGTGCCCAAAGAAGGGCAATGAAGCTGGTGAAGGGTCTAGAGAACAAGTCTTATGAGGAGCAGCTGAAGAAGCTGGGGTTGTTCAGCCTGGAGAAAAGGAGGCTCAAGGAAGACTTTATTGCTTTATACAGTTACCTTAAAGGAGGCTGTAGTGAGGTGGGGGTCAGTCTCTACTCCCAAGCAACAAGTGATAAGACAAGAGGAAATGGCCTCCAGCTGCACCAGGGGAGGTTTAGGTTGGATATTAGGAAAAATTTCTTCACTGAAAGGATTGTGAAGTATTGGAATAGACTGCCCAGGGAAGCAGCTGAGTGACCATCCCTGGTGGTCTTCAGAAGACATGTAGATGTGGTGCTTGTGGACATGGTTTAGTGATAGACTTGGCACTGCTAGGTTAACGGTTGGACTAGATGATCTTAGGTCTTTTCCAACCTAAACGATTCTATGATTTCATGACTTTCAACATACATTTAAACCTGAAAATAGCCTAGAAATGCTGATAGCTTCATATAAAATAAGTTCCTGAAGAACACCTGAAGTGCAAACCACAGCTATTTATTTATATAGAAAGTTAGAACAGAATAAATACGCTATGAACCATTTCCCTTGCCATACCACCATCTTTTTCCTGTTGCAATATGTAATATATTTCCTAACCATTTCCCATGTTGTTTTTTTCAAACACGAGCAGAAACATCAGATTACTGCAGGAAAAATAATTGCCTATGTATCAACAAAATGGAAGACATACAAAAATCTAAGCAGAAAACGTAAAAGAGGCAAATAACAGCCCTAAGCAACAAACCTGTATGAAGGCTCAGGGTTCAGCGTAAGTACGGTAATGTCCTTTCTCAAAGAAAAAATGTAGGTCGATTCATGAAGTTAAGACATTGAAATGACTGCAACAGAAGCAATTCTGATTTTTTTTTCAGAATTACCCCAAAAGTTGTACATGAATCCAAAATTAACACCTTGCTCTTCTAGTTCAGTACTAAAATGAGGTTATGCAATACCCAAATCCAGTAAACTGGCCCTGACAATGTTCAGGTGAAAGAGGGTAAAATCTCAAGAAACTAGGTAAACCTGTGATGCCACCATTATTAAGTGAAAATCACATCAGATTTCTGACCATCTACAACAAAAACTTCAATGGAGACATTCTAAATTTTAAACTGATCCAGAGAAGGCATATTAGGATCCAGGATTCTAAATCTCCCTCCATTAATAGACCTCACAAGGCTTTGCACTCTGGATTCTCACTTTTGTATAAGTTCCATAATGAACCAACCTTCCAGCTCCTGAGGCTAACTTGCGGCTACCCTACAGAGAAGGATATAGCAATTTCTGTGAGCATCAGGCCTGTTATGTGATTTCACTCCTCCTGTCACCACCACCACACAGAAGAGGATAAACTAATTAATGAGGTGGAGCATTGTCAGGTAGGGAGGAAAAAAAGGAAAAAAAAACCTTAATCCATAGTGAAAGGTAAATGTTATCTGATAAACTTCGCATCTCTCTTCTTCAGGCTGTAATCATAAAAAACTGTGCTAGGGAGGAGCTGTAAGACCACTGAGAAGCATAGTGGAAATATTTGCAGACAGAGGAGACTGTAGCTTGTAAATGTTATTGCTAGCCCTGGGAGGTGAAGAGTAAGGCTGTATTGCCATATTGAAGGTTGGCAGAGACGCAGGGGAACCAAGGAGTACATGAGCTCTTCAAGCTTACTCCAAATGTCACTCTAACATTTACAGAGCTGTGTGCAACTATTTGGGAAGAAATCTCTGGCAAGAAGGTTAAGAACAGAAGAATTGCTCCTCAAAGGAGTGAAATGGGGAAAGCACGGGGAAATCTGCTGCTAAAATGATGGTCCGAGATTTCACATTACAGAGGTGTCAGGGTTTAGAAAATGATGTGACTTCTGTTTAGTTGCAACAGCTCTATGTCCTATTTCATGGTACTGTCAAGCTGCATGAAGCATCTGATCATTGTCTTTTCAGTAGTATGTTCACCAGGAAAAGGGGATTATAGTGAACATGGAGTTTGGCTCATCTCAGAGGTGTACAGCATAAGAAAGAGGCAGCCAACAATTTACAGTAAGGGGAATTCCAGGAAATTGTAAGGAAAAAATTACACAATGAGGGTGGTTAAACATTGGGACAAGCTGTGGAAACTCCACCCTAGAAATTTTTAAAACTCAGCTGGAGACCTGAACAACCTATTCTACTCTTGAGGTTCACCCCATTTTGAGCAGGCAGTTGCAGTAGACTTCCAGATATCCCTTTCAACCAGGATTATTCTATGACAAGTGCCACAATGTACAGATTTCACTGGACATTGCACCATTTCAGAGACATCATCTTACACCTGCAAACTGCTACTGATCCAAGATGGAAAAGATTTTGCCTCGTGTTATACCAACGGCAACGCTGCTTACAGCACATTGTCTTGACTGAAGAAACAGGAGATTCAAAACTTCACTCTCCTACAGGCACTATATGTCCTTGGACAAATCTTTACCTCTGCTGATTCATCTCATAACAATTACAGTTAGAAACATACTATGACATGGACTAATCACATCCACCTCTTCTGTGCCTTTGGGCCTTTTTGCCCACAAGCCAGTATGCTCTCATCAAACTGGTGCCTCACACATTGCCGACATTTCCCAGTGGCTGCTGAATCTCAGGTCAAACTTGAAAGGTTTCATTCCTCCTATGATGATTCTAAGGGTCGATCTCAGCACTAAAATTTGCTTATTTCCCCAAATTTCCAGGAGGTGTGGGCTCTGCTATAAAATCCACAGATTTGGGAAAGCTACTAAAAAGGCAGTTATCACGAGCCTACCGTCTTTGGAAAGGAAAACTATACTATGATCTAAACGCATTACCTTGTATAAAAGAGCAGCCAACCTCCCCTCAGTTATGATTTTTGAATACTGGAAAAAAAAAGAAGTAAATCATATTTTGCTATTGGCTGTTGGTTTAAGAAAGGTGCACAGCATGGCCCAGACAACACTCAATTTAACAACACTTCCTTTTTTTCATCTGACAGCCCCCAAACCCTAAAGTCCTGGAAGGGGTGCTTTAATAGGATATGGAGCAGAGGGAAAACATGGTCTACAAACTAAATAGTCCACAAGAATCAACATGTACAGCACAGTGTTTTTGAAAAATTAACAGTTCTTCAACCTAGGAAATCTCTGATTTAGGAGGTGCCAGAAGACAGAGTTGAGAGACACTGAAATACATAGGCAGAGGATCAGGGTAACTATTTATGACTAATGTAAGGCAAACAGCTTCATAGGAAGAGGAACATCACAACACTCAAAAGGGCTGGCAAATAAGTCACCTCTGGAGGAAGCTCGATACAACAGAGCAGGTAGCAATTAGGAGGGTAATGACATGCTGTGGAAAAATGTGGGATAAGATTTAATTTGGGATTTCAGACTACATCTTCCAAACCTAAAGTATAAGATAAACTAAAATAGCATTTATAATACTAGGACCTAGGGGAAGATCCTTTCAGAGCCTGTTCTCATATCACAGAGCTGCTGCTTTCCCTAAAAACATTTGCAAAATCACCAGTCTCGGGGTGGTGGCTGATAGCAACACTCAGTGGTTGCAGCCGACAGTGCAGAAATGACGACACTGATTTCCAGGGGTCCCGCAGGCTCTTCCATTCCCATTCCTAATGAAGTCATCAGCAGAGATGCAATAGCCAGGGCTGCTCACCCAACTAATTACAACCACTGGCCAACTATTGCAACTGTGATAAAGACGAAAACAGAAGCAGAAACTGGTAGTTGGCATAGGATGGCAGTTGATAGTGCCAAGATCATGAGGGCTGAAGCAAGAGATGCATGTTCAAGCCTGTAAATTTCACCAGCAGATAAAAGAAATTCAGTCCTACTTTCAAGTAATAGGCACTGCCTTTTGAAAATATGATTGTTCTGCAGACTGAATTCCACTGTATGACTCTGGTACCTGTAAACAAATACGTTTATGTAATAAAAAAAAATTAGATTAAAAAAAGGAAGATGATGAGAATTGACATATGCATGCATGGTACTTCTGTACTAATGTTAACCCAAACTACCCAGAATTTCCTTATTTATACAGTTAAAGGAATATCGATGAGATATCCCTCTCTGACTCCAAACATGACCAAGTGCAGTTTACTGTCTTACAAAATCAGTATTTCTTGGTAAGAACAGAGTTAGCAATTCATAGTCCAAAACACTGGCTATATTATGCAAATTCATGTATTTATTCAACTATGTACAAGCCTGTCTCAAATGCCCAAGGCTGTGGTGCAGGATCATTTAAGTGTATAGACAAGTGTTCAACGGATGGGTTTACACAGAACAGCAGCCCGCCCAAACCCTCCATCCAAAACTCAAAGATTTTTATTCGTAGAGAAGTTCCATTAATCTTTTTCTTCTTGTCTGAGCTACTAGAGCCTTCAATGATTACAAAAGATGATAAATCCTACTTTTTGGGGAAGCTGTGAAGGTTTAGTCAGCATCTATGAATTCTTAGAGATCCTCCAGTCAAAAGCACTTTTGATGTATAAACTACAACAGTAGCTGTGACCCTAACACTTTCATATTCACCACTGTGCTGCCCATTTTATTCACTTCAAAGTTCAGGGCAGCTGTCAGAATACAATGAAGAGTGTCACGCTCCAAAAGCACCAGCCTTACACCACAGTTAAGTAAAGCTGAATCTTCTTTAGCTGTTACTATCAGTAGACTTACTGAGATAGTTCCTGAGGCCTAATGTTATTCTAACTCAAAACAAGACCAAATCTTGAAATCACTAGGTATCTTAGACTGAAATGTAACTAGGGAATCATGCGGTACAGTTGTTCCCAGAAGATTCTTAAATCATCATCTTCAATATCTTTGACTTTTGCTGATATAGTTGGATCTCTCCTGCTCCAAACTGAAATTGCAAACCAGTCAAAAATCCTGCCCATATCAAGACATTTGCATTCGCTTACAGATAAGCTTTGAGAATGTGCCCATATCTTGTATTGTTCTCTAACTCAGTTTTCCATAATTTGAGAGAGTTTTGATGCTGAAGTACATGCTATTTATCCTGTCCAAAGCACTTCTGCCCACTGTAATACAGTCCAAAGGGACATGTACCCTCCAGATTGCTAGCAGCTAACCAGATGTGATGTATTTTGTTACAACATTTCTGACCCATTACATCAAATTATGCTAGATTAAATGCAGCCCATGAGGGAAAAGGGTTGCCACAGACGTGTAATTTGACTCAAACAAAAAATTCAGCATTTGCTTATCAGTGTCTGCACCTCCTGTATGACATCGCTTTCAATATAACTTCTTCACTAAATGCTATACAGTGTACCTGAGGAATTAACTTATTGGGAAGGAACTTAGTAATGGCTCGGTAGGTAATAAAAAGCTTCATTTTGCCATAGCATTCTAAGGTTCTCTAGGTTCTTGAACAACCTCTTTATGTGCTAAACCTAAAAGTCATACGGACTAATAGCAAGGAAGAATTGGTTCCCTCGCCCCATCAGTGTTAGCTCTCTCACTGTTCAGAAGAGCAGTAGAGGCAATATAGTCAATATCCTCATCCCTAGGGAGGTATGGTGAATTCAAACAACAAATACTCCTAAAGACCAGAGTTCAAAAATACCTTAGACAAATGGGGGAGGAATAAAGTTACTGATTACAAGTATGACATGTTTACCTGCTTCAGTGGCAGTTCAGTCTGTAAGAACACAGCCTTCATTCTAATAATTTTTTTTTTAAATAAAAAAAAAGGCAACAGCCACAGACTTACCACTGTGTATAGCAGAAAGAACAGTTTGCCTTCACCTAAAATGTCTCCCAAACCTTTAAGTGCAGGAGAGATGGAACTAGGAGAAATAAATTGCAAAAACCCTCCCATTTAGCTGAGTGAGATCACAGGTGAGATCAGGACAGCTAATCACTATTTACTGGGAACTACCCACAAACATAATTAGATACACCATTCTCTTATAGCAATTAGCTCTTGTTGATATGAAGTAGGCATCTAGTAAGAGTTAACTCTGTAACAATGGAGAAAGAATGAATCAGAACAAAGAGAACACTGAAAGATGGAAGCCAAGGTAAGTTTGGGGGATAGACAGATATTCAAATGTGTATCTGGAGGACTGGAGAACTGAAATGCTTTCATACGTATTACTGGGCCAAACCTCTAAAGAGGTATCAGAGAAAGCGAGATTATTAGAACAGAGCCCAACACAATTTAACAAGGCATGGCAAAAACAGATGGGAGCATGGCTATCAGATTAACCTTGTATAAAGGCTGTGGCAAATCCATCATGAGGTTTTTACAGGGTCTGAGACAGCCTGACTAGAACTGGCCCTACCAGCAAATTTTGTTTACTTCAGAGATGAAAATTTTTCTCTTCCCTCATTATACAAGGCTGAAAAAGGGGCAGGGGAATATTTTCTAGCATTTTCTATTGTCTTAAATGTTATTTCTCTATAGTAATAAAAGCCATTAATCATTACCAATGAAAACTGAAAAAAAAAATGTAATTACAACATCTGAAGGCAAAAAGTGATCTTGCAGCAAGCAGCTTTATTTTCCTTCTTACACTTTTTCAACAGCTTGTTGCTCTAGTGATATCTAACCCCTTCTTTTGGGCATTCTGCAGTCTAGACCCCTACAGCTTCTGCACTCATAGGAAAGGAATGAGAAAGCTGGGCTGTGGCTCTGAAAAGACCGCCTTCAGCTGTGGGAAGCAGTGTTCAGGGGTTGCTCAGGCAAGCAGGGGCTGATCTGAGGTGCCTCACTTACGTGACTCTCACATCTACCCACATTTCAAAGGCATCACACAACCCAAGACAAGAGACAACAGGCAGAGAAAGCTCTGTGGTGAGGACAGACAGAGCAGTGGGGGAAGCCCACAGCTGTTATTTGGGACTGGCACATACCAGTGGAACTGTATGTGAAGCTGGTATCAAGCCTTAGTGTTCCAGATGGCCTCAGACGGCCCCAATTTGGACAATATTCATGACCTCATCTGGAAGCCTTCCTACAAGAGATGTAAAGCTAAGTCAAAGCCAATATAAGGAAACAGAACTTATATTCCTGAAGTTTCTACATTCTAGATGATCCTATACAACTTCAGAAATTATTTAGACAAAAAAATACCTTATAACTACAGGAACTGTTTGAGCCTGAATGTAACAGCTGCTTATTGGGATACCTTCAGTTTGAAATTACATACACTGGAGAAAAAACAACCACCACCACCAGCTGGCTGTATGTACTTCACCTGTCACCCTCCTACTGTTTGTGGCATCAGAATAAAGCATTTCTATTTTCCCCATCTTTCATATTTTTCTTTCTCCTGTCATTGTGCAGAAGGCCTATACAAAGAACAGCAAAACCGGCCAGCTACTTGCACAAGACAAAAACCAGCATGTCAGAAAATTCCTTTCTGTAAAATAGAAATCAAACCTCATGATATTTTTCAAATCTCTTCTTCCAATTTCCAACCAACTTTGGAAAAAAACAAAACAGAGTATGCACGGTGCTGCCAAACACACAATATCATTATCTTGGATGGCAGTTAAGGGGCTGACTTTGCCATAACAGCAATTTTATCATGTAGGAACAACATTCCACATGATATTAAAGCAACAAGAGTTGCATCTAGTCACATTACACCCTTCCTCCTGGGAAACACATGGCTACACCTGCAGCCACTTGGCCTTCCAGAGCATATCACTTTCTATTAGCACTATATAAACACTCCTCTGGTGCAAGCTAGACTAAATACCACCTTCATGAAGGGAGGAACACAACAGAAAAACATACCAAAAGGAAGAGGGGCAAAGCTCTCACTTTTCTTACATGGAAAATCAAGCTCTGAACAGCTAAGAATGTGACAGCTGTGGGGTTTTATCAACGGTACCAGTAACCAGGCAAAGTGAAATCTTTTCTATGCACCAGCAGGTGCCATTTTATTACGAAAATCCTACAAAATGCAAACCTTTTCCATAACATCTCAGTCATGTGGCTTAACTTTGGCTTGGAGATACTGTACTTTAAGATGAAGAACAGTCTTTGAATCTTGTTTAGCCCTTCACATCTTTGATGCAATGGGAGTACTCTTATACCGATGCTGAGGAAAAAAGCAGTCTCTCAATTCTAATCCCGAAATTCACAAAAAGATCTGCATGCAATATTCATTGAGAGTTAACAACAGAAAGTGTAAAGGATCAGTCTAAACATTTCCAGGATTCAGTTACATTTTTTTATTTTGAAGCATTGGGATTGCAGCCATTCCTTTTGACCTCTTTGCCCAGTTTTAAAACAAGGTCTTTCCAATACGTCCTATAAAAAGTCTATGAAAGCAAAAAGCTTGATCTTACCTACACAGTATCACTCAGCATTGTGCTGCTGAATTTCAGGGAGGTGCCTATGGTGTGGAAACCACAGTGAGTTAAGATTTCCTCAAGTTTTGAAGGAAAAGGGGCAACTCCTCAGAGACTTGAAGTAAAACACACATTGACAAAATACAAGAGTAAGTGAAACTGCCACCTAATTGTGAAACTGTAACTTTGAAGCTGGCTTAGTAGCCAGCACAAGAGGACACAAATGCTTCTTTGACCTGTATCTTGAATGTGCATTGACAATTTCCTTCTTCAGCAACGTTTAATTATACGCTGCTTCCTACAGCACTGGTTGCTGGTCAAGCAGAAGTGTATGTTTTAAATGACAAAATATATCTTTATTGGGAATGTGATTATTTTCTGAAACTGCCAGATTTGAGTCCCAGTTTTAGGCTACAGATAAAAGACTGAACAATGAAGATTAGACAAAGCCGAAGTTCAGCCTTGGGTTTTTTGAGGACTAATAATATCTTTACTTCTGATGAAAACTGCTATCACTGGAAGAGTGCAGAAACGCTACTGAGCTAAACCAGCTAAATTACTCCACTGATACTGATTTTCTGGACATTTCATTCATTACATGGCCAAAGCACTTTCCTTTCAGCCACTTACCATTTGCCTCAGGATCTGGTAGTAAAGCTCCCAAATCACTCTCCTCAGTGACTCATGTATGGGCACAATTTGTGGCCTTGGTATGCACCAAAACTAGAGGACTTTAGTCCAAATGGATCAGTATTCCCCTCTCAATTTTGCTGAAGCAATATTTAGTAGGACCTCTTTGCTATGTTTGCACTGAGCCCCTAATAATGCTGGATACTGGTGAATTAGTTAATGCACATACACACAGATCAGGACTTTTAAGACCTATTTGACAAGTCATGGTATGATTTTCCTTTATTTGATCTGAAAGTAGAAAAGAATGTAACTTACCTCTTTTTAACAAATTATTTTCAGGTACTTGCTTAAAAAACATCATTGTAAAACAATATACTAAAAGGAGATTGCAAATTAAAAAATAAAACAGTTGAATCGGGCATAGACGCTTTTTGAAACCACTTCTGGCAGATCATCAGAGACTACCTCTACACTATCACCAAACACAGATCAATTTAGTCCCCTTTTAAATGTGAAAGTAAGGGCCAGTGAAAGCTGTCATTCTGATGTGATGGAAGATGAGCACCTAGATACACATAGAAAAGAATGCTTCCTTCATACAAATCTCTTACCAACTTGCTATCATCTTAAACTAATAGAGTCATTCAAGAGTTGAAAAACTCATAGCTTATGCATGAGCCATCAATCCCTGTATGTCTGGCGAAAAGGGATGTTAAGCTCTTCACCTGCGGCAGCAGACGTGCTGCTTCCCTTGCACAAGGAAAGATCCACTTCTCTCTTTTTTCAGTGAAGTGATTCACAGGCTCCTACACCAGGCTCAGTCATGTTCCTGAGAGTTGCAACACAATGTCTGCACGGTTCAGCATGTCCTGCTGCAGGCTTTCTCCTAAGCATTTGTGGAGGTGCTGCAGAGCACAGAGGGATCCCTGAGGGGTGGAAAGGCTGTGTGTATTCACGTGTATTCAGGAAACAACACGCTTCAGTATATATTTCACATCCATTTGAAGTTAAGAAGAGCGTAAAGTTTTTCCCCCAAGGGGGTGCCTGTAGGAATTTGGCAAGTCAAGCAAGCCAGCAGCTTCTGGGCGAACAGAGCGGGCGATGGCGGTAAGCACCCGTGGGCCCCATGGGCTGCTGCACTCGCTCAGTCACCGAGGGGCAGTGAGGGGCAGGAGGTAGTGCTGCCTGAGGCCATCAGATGGCGAAGGAGGCTGCGACTGACTCCTTACTTCTTCCAGTAGTGCTAGGAAGTACTCGCTATGTGTCTTTACAAGGCAATTAGGGCAGCAGTGTATCTCCTCATGGGGTGAAAAAGAAAGCAGAGACATGGAGCAAAACCCAGTCGTCCTCCTGTACAGTTTCTCTGCCCCATCAGCTCTCAGTGCTGCTCGCTGGGCAAGGTCCCAAGGAGTTCCTACCTGCATCTGCACCAGCGCTGGATCAGCAGAAGTTGATTCAAGAGAAGCTTTTCCTAATTTGCACCTGGAAAGGCTTAAAATCACACCACAGAAAAAAATCCCATTTTCTAAAACAAGCAGCTGAAATACTCTGTGACAAAACAGGGAAAAGGGTAGGTGTCCTAACGGGGTGGGTTTCTTGTCCACAATTCCCATTATATGAAATCTCCAGCACAATTTGAAAGCATTTAGATGCCCTCAGGAATGATTTTTGAACCAGCTTGCTTTCAGAGTAGAAACTGAGACAGAAACAGGAGCCAAGTTCATCCAGTGTCACACTGCAAAGCCTTGGCAGTGCAGGGATACAACCTAATGCTCTGAACTACTGTTCCACCATCACTATGCCACTGTTTCGCGCCTTTTAGGATTCTCCAAGAGCTACCTGCCCACCTCCTCCTTCTACTCTTCATCAGACAGGCCCTGAAAAATTGTCAGAATATCAAGCTGAAATCAAAATAATGAGGACGTCAATAGTTCCCTTGGAAACTGGAAAATAATTCAAAACCCTTAAAAAATGTATCTAAATCTGTAAGGGAAAAGGGACAGTTCTTGACATCACTTGAAACATAGATGGTAAGACTCTCTATAGATATAACACCTGTTTCTCTTTCAAATTCTGCAGATAAAGAGAGAATCAAAAGGGGAAGAATTGAGGCACAAGACAGTTTTTTAAGATTTCAATTAGCCTTTTATTTGGACTAGGACTTATTTACTGCAGAGTTAAGCATCTTTCATAGTTACAGATTCTCTATTTATATCTGCTAACTGTGCAAATTTCCTGGTTCCCTGATTCCAGACCAGCTGCTGGGCACAGCTGTGCTCCAACAAATGCACCAAAACCAGCAGGGATTGCTGCAGGACTGTCATAATTCCCTGATTCCACCTGCATCTGGAAATCATAGCGCTGTTCTCACTCAGTCCTGACACAGCTCAACAGAACATCACCAATCTAATTAATATATATATATATATATATAAAAAAAGAAAAAAAAAAAGGACCAGGAAGGACCAAGAAGGTCCCGAGATTCACACATAACACCAGCGCATATTCCCTTTCACACATAGCACTAGCACACCCACTACAAGGTACAAGATTGCCAACACAAAAAATATGAGAATAGAGGTGCACAGTCACTCGCAAAACTCGTGGACAGAGCAGAGAACATCCTGCGAGCACATGTGGACAGATCAAGGCATAGAACTGCAAGCAATTTATTGTCTGGCACCAAAGTAGTTTCAGTTTAATGGAAAGAAGGGGATATAAAAGCAGAACAACTACCAAAGTGCCTCATCAACACACTGCAGCTGTATGACCACATATGATGCTATTCGGCATCTAAATCTTGAAGTATGTTTCAGAACGTAAATTTCATATTCATGTGAGCATCAGGTTCAAGGCTGCAGTGAGAGCAAAGCTGCATCTGGGAGAAAGGTCTCAGGCACAGCCTCTACCTGACAAGCATTACCTGGATCCTATCCCTGCTTTCCCCCAGTCACTAGCAGCATACTGGCTGTTGTGAACATTATTCTTACCTTTAATGAAATTTTCACTCTGTAGGCATGTCACATGTTTTGGGATTTTACTCCAAGAGATGGTCCCCTAAACTCTATATAGGGTAACCCCGAGCTCTGTCAGGATTTCTTGCTTTTATACTTCGGAACCCAAATGTCTTGCCTAAGATCAAACAAAGTGCATGACAGAGCAGGACTGCAATGCAAGTGAACTAAATGGCACACTACTGCACTTAGTGCTGCTCAAACTAGCCTTTTTTTTTTTTTTTGCTGATAAGCAATCACTGGGAGGACAGCTTGGCAGTCAGAAAGGCCTCTGTCTTCTGCCAGCCACAAAGGTGAACAGCTAGTGAACAGCACTGCCCTTACCTGCTTCTGCTCATATAGTGGCTATATAGAATGAACGTTACATTAGGCTCTCCTTTACTAGCCGTTTACTGACAGACCTTGGACACATGCTGACCTTCCCCATGTTTCTCTTTCTCATACCACTCTGGATATACCTCTAGTAATTGGGATTTGAGTTTTTCTGGCAACAGCTTTTTCCTAGTCTTTATTTGGTAATACCTTCCTCAACAGCTTCCTTTTCTCATCTGATAGTGTAATGTCACATACTACTGCTTCTAATTTGCCCAAGCACAGAGTTTTTTCCACAATTCTTTATTAAGATCTAACAAAGAAACTGAGGTATCAAAAAGTTTTTAATTTTACCTAATAAACAATTCTACCCTTCCTAATTCAGAATGAGTTATTATAACAAGTAATTACATTAACAATCAAACAAAATATACTTTGGGAATCAGTGTCTTGCAGATTTTATACATTTATTCACTCTCTCACTAACTGGGAAAAGATATCAAGTTATTAGCAGTATTTAGAAAGAAAAAGACATATTTTGAAGTTGGAAGACATTTCCAGGTTTTCATTATTCAGAGGCATACATTTCAAAGACCCATACAAGCTGGAAATAGAAGAGGTAGATAGATCATTTAGCTCCCTTCCCTTCCTTCCCTCCTACAAAGCACATTACATTAAGGAATACAGCAGCCTGGCTGTACTGTGCTGTTTTAACCACTTTAATTTCCAGTGTTTAACTGATGCAATTTCCATCCCTTCCCTGGGGCTTCTGTTACAGCAAAACAAAACAAACAAAAGATATAAAGCTTATTAACAGGATGTTGTCTATGATATTCATCACTTTCCTTTTTTATTTTAACCCAATATTCCATAATTCCTGTGAACTTCCTTAAATAATTCCTCTTCCTTGAAGAAGATAGTCCACCCATCAGTGCAGATTAAATCATGCTCCCCTCAGGTTATCATTTAACCAAGCAATATATACTGAACTCTTCTAATCTTTCTCTGTAATTCCTCCCTTCAGTCTCCTGACTATATTTCAAATTTTTTTTTTTTTTTTTTGCCAATTTCCTTCATATTGGCGGATTTTAGTCTAAGCTACTTGACAGTAGACTCTTTACACTTTTTTTTTTTAAAAATACGAAATAGCCAGAGAAGCTTGTTAGGGGAATATACTTTTTATACTCACATTTCTTGAATATATATTTCTACCAACACAACTATGAACAATTCTCACTAGCATGCCTATAAGCTAACTGTCCAACATTACTTCATTAATACACAATTTAACTGGTGAGGAGTTGATATTCAGGCTTATTATCTTAGCTAAGGTCAATGGGTAAAACTATTTCAGGCTCCCTTCTTCTGTGCTCCATAAATCGTGTATCACTATTGAGTGAAATATATTCAGCCAATCATTGACACACCATACAAAATCTCATCATTTGTTTAGTGCTTCATAAAGGGCAATGAATAATTTTACCTTTTCAATGCCAAAGCAAGTAGAAAATTTTTTCCCCTTGAGTGGCTCAAGTGCTACGACATTTGATCTACAAAAGGTTGCTTGTATACCTTCAAAAAAAAAAAAAAAATAGCACTGTGCCTGCACAACCACACGAGGACTGCATTAGCATTGAAGGTATGGAAAAGTAGTACAAGACAGAAAGTCAGTGCTGTTTTAAAAGAAAATCTCTATGACCTTTAAGGATTTTTAATAAACACTGCTGGTCTGGGCAATGTTGTTCTGGGGATATAAACTCAAATTATTAATACACAAAACCAAAAGCTGCCTACATTTCTGTGCTGATGAGAAAAGTAAAATACTATGTATCATCTAGCAGTAATAGGAAAATGAGTTAGATAAAAATAAATATCAATCACTAGGTCAGATTTTCTACCTGTTCCCATGCCAAGACATCAGTTAAGCTCAAGAAAAGCTATGAAACCAAAGGTCAAAGATTAACTAAAAATCAACATTTTGCTTTTCCCATCCTAGAATCTGAAGCACTTAATGACTCATGAATTTTTCACCTTGCAACCCTTCTATGACTTAGGAAAGTCTCAAATACCTGTTTTTTTGCAGCTGTGGAAGAAGCAGCATAGAAAAATGCAACTAGTCTGAGGTGTTGGTAAACCATAAAGAGAATTGAAAGGCATGTCTATATTGCATATCTTTTTGAAGCACTGAAGCAGTTATATCCCAAATATGTCAATGCATGTTTTGTAAGAAGCCATGACCAAATTTCTTTACTGGCCCAGCAGTGACACTGAATTTACATGACAACTGCCCGTGCTCACATGGCTCACCTGCAGGTACTGCCAATGGAGCAGTAGTCTTGCAGAGCAAACACGACTGTGCATACTGTAGAGGTGGGCTCTGTGTGCTGGATATACTGCAGCACACTTTCTGAACAGCACCTGGGAGGCAGCTTTGCAAAGACTTTGCAAGCACAATTGTGGTTTTACCCATGGTCCCAGGGAGATCACTGTATCTTCTCTCACTGCCAGGTAACATTTCCTGAATGTTTATTCCTTAAGTTACAGTTTGTGCAGATTAAGTTTTGTCTTATAAGCATGTATTTAGTGACTTCCTCCATATATTAGCTGTCCCTGAGTCCCCTGGATTCTATCCAGGCACACGGGGAACAACAGTTGAGTTAGTGCAACGCAGGATAAGAGAGAGGCTGATCCATGGGGAACTGCACAGTAATCAGCTTTTCATTACTGCTTGGCTGAAAGGCCAAAGTGATTCAGCAGTGCTCTTCTGAGTGGAGAAAACAGACAAGTAGGAGATGAAGGAACTCAGATTCTGATACAAATTATCTCTATCCTATCAGAGTATAAAAGTATTTATCTCTAAGAACTGCTAATAAAATATCCAGGGACTATATCACCATGTCCGTAGAGGTCTGTAAGTATTCTTTTAGAGACCTCAGACAGCTTTTTCAAGGTGGAGAAAGTAGCTTAGTGACCTAAGAGTCTAATGACTAAATTAACTGATTTCTTAGATTCAGACATTAAATCCCAGTGAAGTAAATTCAACCCCCTCAGCTTGGGTCTGTGGCTAATTACTTTTGTAATCTTGAATAGGTACCTTAATTGCTCTGTATTTCAGTTTCCCAAAATGTAAAATGGTAATGATACCTACCTCTTTTTGAAAATACTCTACTTATATGCAGAATGAAACTTCTTTTTGTAGGATCTTCACTTTGTATCCTTATGAACTGTTTAACATGGGTGACATTTGTTTAGCTTATTCTGATAGCCTAAAGACAGGTAGAGAAGTCAGTAACTTATCGGCTTTCTCCCAGCTATGACCTTGCTGGGTCCTTTCTCCCAGCTTTCTTGTAAGTTTGAATGCTCTCCCATGGGTTATTTGCATGCAAGGGTACCAAAATTCACCTGAGCTCCTATCTCTGGCTTACACACACACACAGAGAAAGAGAGAGGATAATACTGTGATTTGGCAGGCTGCACATTACTATAGCAGAGAATAGTGTAAAATCTGTTGCCAGTGTG
The DNA here is from genome assembly GCA_013399475.1 of Chauna torquata. NCBI lineage: Eukaryota > Metazoa > Chordata > Aves > Anseriformes > Anhimidae > Chauna > Chauna torquata. The sequence continues at coordinate 174,629 of VXAL01013497.1, read as the reverse complement.
CAAACAGCCTCAGAATAAGTATCACATGGGTTACAGTTTATTGCCTGAATACTTCCATCTCACCTCAGTACTGAGCACATCTTAGTCCCAAACACAAACAAGCCTAATGCCAGCCCCCCCGCCATCTTCCCTCCCAGTTGTATCAAGGTGGTTCTCCTTCGGGCCCTGGAGTCCTCCTAGGTAGCCTTCACTAACGAGTTGCTCAAGTGTGTAACCCAGGAGCAGTGCCAAAGCAGGAAAAAAACAACATAGAGCCACTCACAGGTGCTCAAACAGATGCTGAGTTACAGCTCCCGGCATGCACCATCTCTTCTGTGCCCAACAGGATATTCCCTTGCAAGGGATCCACAAGGGAGAAGAGAACTGTGGGTGCCACACACTTCTAACAGGATTTTATCAGTCAATGCTTTGATGGGGCACATTGATCCAGTAGATCTCAGCAGCCCCCAGGCCAGTATACCTCCCTAATCTGAGTGATGGGGTGCCTGGGAAGAACCGACTCGCAGCAGAAGGGACATGGCAGATGTTTCAGAGCTTCTTCTGGAAAACTTACTGACTGAGGCTTTGCTTGTAGCGCAGACAAAGGAATGAACTGTAGGCAACATGCACACAAAGAAGGGTAAACAATCTTTTAACTTTTATGGCCTCTTTCAGAATAAAACAGTATAAAAGACAATAGATGGGCTTAGCAAGTAGTCACCAGCCAGCAGGAAAAGACAAAAGAAAAAAAGAAATCACAGCAGTGTAAATCAACTTGGAGAGAAATGACTAAATGAGGACTGATTGCTAATCTACATCCTGTCACTCTAACTTCATAAGCAGGTTAGCTCAAGAGGCCATGTGTGAAAAACAGCCCCATAAAAGCACTGTCTTTCCCACTCTCATCTGTATTCACAGTGGACCAGGTTTTCACTTTATGGCTGCAATGTTCATGTTTCTTCTGCAGGTCCATTAGCACTGTGCACGCTGCACAGTCAATACCAATTCCAGCCTACACTTTTCTCCTTTTTTTATTTGGACACAAGTCCTTCTGTCTGCTGGATCCATTACTCTTTGACATGGCTGTTTGTGGTATTCCTTAATGTTTTGATTTTTTTTTTTTAAAGCAGCCCAAGTACCTTTGACTTTAAATAAAAAATACAAGCAAAACCAAAGTGAGACAGTTAAAACATAGCACGATAAAATATTTCTATTTCTCTTTACTCTGATCCCCTTAACCTGAAAGGGCTGCAGGCTATAAAATGACAAGAAAAAGATACTAGCCTAGATACAGAACTGTGATGTTCCCTCAGGAAAAGGGAGGGTGACAGTCTGGGACAGGAGTAAATCTCCCTGCTGAACCCTGGACAGTCTCCACCCCCTTCACCAAAGTGGCTAATGCCAGCTCCTCCACATCACAGTTGTTCTCTCTGCATCACTCCAGGACTGTTGAAAAGTAGACTGCCAACTATTACCTGTGCTTTACTTTAGCCACATCATCAGCAGACCAACACTGTGTTCAACAAGAAGAAAAGCTGAAATTACTAAAAACACAGCTCTGAGGCAGGCGCCTTGGCTACAGTGCTAAATCATCCTCCAGAAACACTTGACAGCAAGGGAAAAGCTAAAACTCTGCACTGGTCAGTCTACAGAGAGGATAGAACAAACATGTGCAAATGCAGAACAAAGGAGATTTGCACAAATTGGACAAGAGTGTTGACCACAGTAAATGGAGCAGCAGTGACTTTCGGAGTTTACATTAAAAAGCCAGACCACAATAGAAGAGAACTTCACTGGGGAGCTGATAATGAAATGGAGAAAATTTGGACGTACCCCTGACTAGAAACTCAATTGTTAGGTTTCCATGTCTAGGAACCAGATCTCCTACGCTGAGGTTAGTGTAAGAACTCTAGGTTTTTGTGAGATTGCTTCATGTCAGGAGAGTCTTTACTTTGACCTCATTTTTCTCTTCAGTCACAAATATTCACGTCAGAGTTTTTTTAAAAAGTTATAAAATATTTGAGTTGTTTTCTACATTCTGGCTTCTTTCTCACTGTTTAGCAAGCATGTCTTTTGCCAATCACTTGTTTAGGGGTAAAAATCTTGTCCTAATATGGCAGATGAGACTTACAGCACAAACTCCGCTCTGTTCTACTCAGCACAAAACCCCGTGATCTGTTCTCTGGACTGGGTGCATGAAGGTACCTCATCACTCTTTCTGTCTTCAGCTTTCCTCTTGCAGCCATACAAACAACAGATGGGAAAATCAGAGCTATAGAGTTCTTCCTTTCACCACTCTACTTTGCAGCTCTACCAAAGACCAGGCAGGTCAGAAAGACTGACCTACCTTCTAATCTCTAATGCAAATACTCATCTAAGAGAGGAATAAGTCATATAAAGGACAGCTACTCTGCATATATTTCTCATTCTGTGCACAAGCATAGGACTCCCTGAGCTGTCAATCTAACACGCTTTTCAGCTGAGGGCTGAATTCTCATTTTTCATTTTCACTCATTTAATGAAAGCTACTGTATAAAAATTCACAATTTAAAATACCATATTTTTCTTTTCTCAGCAGTTTGAAATGGGGCCTGTGGGTGTTGGGGTAGTCAGACTTAAAAGTCCAATTCCATATGACTCCATCTGAATCCTAAACTCTAGTGCTTTGATACAACTTCCAAGAGTAATCCCCTCCAACCAACCCTGTCCTTCTGCTCCCTTTAGCAATATTGCAACACAAGGGATTACAATTCTTCCTTGTTCAGAAATGGAAAAACGTTAAGTTGCTCAAAAAAACAAAAGATTAAGTTGGTAGGAAACCCTTACCCAGAGGGGTCTAGGCTGACCACAAGAAGACCTTGCCTTACAGGTAGAACTTTACAAGTCAAAATCTACAGGCCATAAAAAATGGAAGCATCGTGAAACTAACAGCACTTAGTATGAAGCTGCATTTCTTGTACATTCTCCCTGCTGCCTTGCCTGTTCAGTGGCATGACTTTTGCATTAATGTGATGGATATATCCTGAGTTTTAGGTTTCACCTGCTCACCACCTATAATCATCACAATTTGGAAGTAGCTCTGAAACTTGTATTGAGATTTTATTTATCAGGATACAGTTTCCCTATTCTGCACCTTACCTCCCAGTTTTAACCTCCTTGTTCTTGATTACACATACACAAAAAAAATGAGGATACTGGTAAGGAAGCAAATAAAGATGATGAAAATTATCTTTCCCCTATGCATTCTTAGGCCCTTCAGTGGTTTAGCTCAGGACTGTCAAACCTTGGACTCTGGCATCTAGTGAGGGATTCACCAGGACCACCATGTGAGCTGTTGATTAACTGCACATGAGAAAAGGCAGAGAAACCAAGCAGATCTCATTGAGCCAATATACACTACCAAAAATGACCTTTCCATGCTTGTGGTGATGGCTGTGCTTTTGAATATCCTTTCCACATCACACAATAGCCTCATCCGATCAAAGTGTCCAAGGGGTGACTGCCTATCTCCACATGGAGAGAGAGAGAGAGAGAGAGAGAGAGAGACAGTTAAGGAGCATCATGAATGCCAAGTCCTTCCTCTCCCCCTGAGAGGGATGGAGTTGCAGAAATGAGAGAGAAAATGAGGGCGCTGTGCCAACATTTGCCTTTCAGCTTAAAGGCTACCACTGGGCAAAGCAGAGAGAGAGAGAAAGCTAATTTCACAGATAACATCTCCAAGGCCTATGCAGTCATTTTAAATACTGGAAATAATTTTTCATGACAAATGAATCTACTTCATCTTGGCCACTTCCATCAAGGTATTCCATTAATTGTAGGGACAACTGGTAGTTTCAGCAGAAACACAAACTGATCTGATTCAATGGTAAGAAAAGTGAAGGGGGTATTAAGCCATAGGGATTGAGATCAGCCGCTGAGCAATAAAAGACTCAGAGATACCATGCGGTCTGAAGCGACTCTTCTGCTTGATCTTATCAGTTTATCTCTAGCTACCTGACAGGTCACAACAAACATTGTGCATCCTTAAAACAAGCAAGCCCATTCTGGATCATATATCTGACATGCACGATGTACGATTACCTAGGATATCTAGGATGAGAAGGTGAAAAAGTATTTCCTTTCTGCGTGGTGACTTATCACTGCAGATGATCAAAGATTTACTAAATTACATTCCTTTGATACAGTCTGATTCAAGCAAAACTGACCTGCTATGATAACCTTTCCTTTAATGTGGGAGTTACCTGAGCAGCATCATGCCTCAACTTATGGACGGGGGGTATTTTGTGGATTGTACTAAGGAGAAGCCATTGGTCTGAGCTGCCATTTATAAACCAGCAGATAAACAAATATGCCACTACAATACAATATTAGTCCTGTAGAAGAGGCCTATACTAGCAAAAGTATAAGATGCTAAAAAGCATCAACTAAATGTTCTTACTGATACACTCATGTAACATCTGTTTTGGTGTTCAAGTGCCCTTTATAGGAGCTGACAGTAGCACAAAAGCTAATAGCTTTGGATGATCATATTTCTTCAACCGGGAGGAGCTTGTAAAAGTTACACTTAGCAATAAACAGCCAGAAACATAGTTTAGAGAAAGACAGCAGAAATTATTTTTCTGTGGCATCAATTAACATATTAAGATGAGATAAAGAGCACCTGGAGTACTAACAAATTTACATGCAGCAAGGAAGGCAGACGTGGCCTTAAATATCAAGAGCATACAATAACAGACAAGATGAAGAAAAAGGAAAGATAAAAAAATCATAACCATGTCATTGTAAAATATAAGAGAGAGAATCAGTTGATTTTTACATGGTCTCAGATTTTCCAGCTGCTTAGCAGATGCTGTTGGATATTGTTACATCAATGAGACTCTTCAAAGTTAAAGTTCAACAGCCTAAAGACCATGAAACGATCTTTTCCCAAAAAGATGTAATCACCCTGACTGCAGAATTAACTGCACACTCTTCTGTACTGAGGATATCACAAAGGCATTACAAGGCAACAAATACCATCACTTGTCCTGGTGATATATATTCAAAGTGGAGCGGAAAGGCTCACAATATGACTCGACAGAACTGAAAGACTAAAATTGTTCCTTTATATTGTTTCTTTTCCCTTACAATACTCACCTTGGCTGCACTGTCCTTACTGGATCTAGAGCAACATCTCATGCATTTTGGGAACTGTTTGCAAGTTAGAACAGAAATTATCCCATGGAAGGCAAGAAAAGGAGGCAAAGATGGAGAATACAAAATCTGTAGGTAGAAGTAGAGTTTACATAAAGGCCTTGAGCTTAATATAGTTGAATAAACAAGCAGTTAGGAAACCAAACAGTAACCTTTCACATTAAGACAGCCAGTCATTATGGAGAGATACAAAGAAGCACAAAAAAATCTGGCCTGCACTTCTTGAGAAGAAGAACTGTGTACAGCATATGCCACAGCAGTAACTGCTTGGGCCAGCCACAGAGGGAAACAGTCATGTAGTACAAATGGAAGATGAACTTCTTACACAAATGCCCTTAGCAAAGCTAACATGCCTCAGATAGTATTGAATAGAGACATTACTATTAAATTAGTAAGGCACACATGCAAATAGGTGTGAAGAGATTACTTGAACTTTTTCCAAATTCAGATGGAATCTTTTTTTTCCTGCTGTTTGGAGATGTTTTGGAAAATTGTACAGCAGGGACCTACCTGGCACTAGTAAGTCAATGAAAAAATGAGTTGTAGAACAGACCTTCTGATCTCTAACATCTTTGATTTTATCTCATGAAACCATAAAACCTATTCTGATATTTTGACTTTCCTAAAGTCTTTGAATATTCAAGATCCAGTTGGGATTAAAAGTATTAAAACACGGCAGCAAAAGCTTTTCTCCTAATATGTCCAGCACCCCTGGGAACCATCAGTCCTATAAGAAAATCTGTTCTCAGCAGTTACCTAGCATTACACTGCAGACTCAGAAGGACTGGACTGTCTAAAAAGCATCAACACGTTTGATTTTTGTTGTTGTTGTTGTTGTTTTTGTTTTGTTTTGTTTTTAAACAAACCTTCAAATATGTAATCATCATCAAACATCTTCACTAAAATAAAAACAAAATCTATGCTGCTACCTGTGCTTGAGACAGCAAAGGATGCAGCACTTAAACCATCTAGTAAATGATTTTGTAGCATTTCTTATCACCGGTAGTTTTACAGCATCCCAGTTTATTGCATACATAATGGGCAGATGTTTGTTGTCATTAAACTGTTTTTAGCAAACATTGCCATAAAGGTACTTGGCAGATAATAAAATGGAGTGTGTAGCCCTATGCTCAACATCAGTATTGCCAACAGCAGGTACATTTTTGTTCACAAACAGTATGCCGCAAAACACAGATAGAGCCTGGCTTTCTGAGGAGTTAATCTCTCATCTGTGAGGAAACCCAAACAGGAACGGACACTGGTTCCAGCCCCTGGGAGGAGAATTGGAATGGGATGTCTTTGTCTGCTGCAATAAACATTGGGTGCAGTTCAGCAAAAGAAAAGGGCTGGAACAAGACTTTTCCTTCTTACTTGGAAAGGACTCTGGATATGACCGGAGTCTGAACAAGTAACTTCAAGGCTTAAAATCTAAACCTCAATGTCCTTTATTTCAGTCTTAAATGGCTGGCAGCCTCATATCAACCTGCATTTTCTAAATCTTATTAGTATACACCTCATAATAAAAGAAAGTCCAATCAAGGCAATTGAGTAGGAGAAAGCATTAAAAAGTGAGTGATCAACAATATTTGATTTTCATTGGCCTAAAACTATCTGATTTTCAGTAGTCTTTTGCTTTATATCCTTCTTCCCAGGCTTTTGGCCTCTGCTGTCCCTCTCTCAGCGTTTAGGTAGAAGGAAAGCATACAGAGAGCTCTCAGGATCAGCAGAACAGATCCCATGCACCCTTTTGAGCTCATGGCTTTTTCACTGCAGATACTGGAAATAGCTAATGTGAATACAACACACATTCATCTCCTCCTGCTTGCTTAATGCCAGGGCCTTGGGGTTCTTTTCAGAAAACTCTGTGGGTTGTGAGGAGGTACTCAGTTATCACAGCAAAGAAATACATCATGCTCCATGAGCCAGACCTCAACTTCCACCTCTAACACTTCCATTTAGTGCAATTAACAGGGAGCTGCTGTGACCTGATGCCATGGCTGATGTCAAATACTAACAAATTAGAAACCAAAGAGCACAGAAGACATTAAATACCAAAAAAACACTAAAGAACCTTCCCAGCAGCGGAACCACTCCACCCTCTCCCACCGTCCTGTCTGTATGTATCAGCCCTCCAGCCATTCCTGTGGACAGACTTGCAACTCACCTTAATTTCTGCTGGGTTCAGTGTGAGAAGAGATTTCACGAACAGCAGGAGGAAATGTGCTATCTATTGCATTTGAGGTTCTTTTTTGTCAACTCTCCCAAAGTTTGCCCTATGCCTGATTCCTTTATTCAAACTAACTAGCAAAAAGGCAGACCTGACGCAACAAGGTATCCTAGAACACAGGCTGCACCGTAGCCATTGCTCTCTGATATTCCTATTCTTTCTAAAACTCAAGGATGCCAGAATGACTAAATACTAAAATGAGCAGAGCTCTGAGCTTTTTTTTCTAATGCCTGACACACCACAATCCAAGCCCTAGCAAACTCAGTACAAAGCCTCAATACATACTTGCAGTCATAGCAACTTCTAACACATCTAATTCACTGTGTCTGCCACTTATTTCTGACAAACCCAAAAACCACCTTTCAGTTTAGGAGTCTCTGGCATGAATAAATCTTGCTCTCCATCATGCGTACTCTAATCAGGTATAACAGGAGCACATCAGAGGTTGGTGAGCAGGGGGAGGCAAGGAGACCATTACCACATAACTCTCAGATGCAAGCACAACTCCATTTGAGGACATATTGTGACTGGGAAGGCCAAGTGTCCTTGTAAGAGAGGGCATTTAGGGCGAGGGTGGAAGGGAAGTTGCTCTCGGGAAAAAGACGGCAGGTGTTTGGCAGGAATGGAGATCTCTGAAACATGAGCATTTGCAGACTAGGAAGTGTAGACTACAAAGGACTCAGAGTATCACTTAGAGGAGAGATTGTGTCCTATCTGTCAGCCTCTTTTCTATCTTTTTTGCTTTGTGTCCCCCCACGCCAAACAAGACATCCTCTCCTTTGTCAGTCTGGTAGCCCTGGCCGTTTGGCACTGTCAATTCCTCCCTAGCACAGGCAGCTACCTTCTGGAGTGCAGCAATACTGAATTATCAGACCAGAATCTCCACAAAATCAGTGAAAGGAGACAAGGCAAATCAACAAAAGGAGGCAAGCAGATTGCATAATTGCTTTGGATTTCTCCTGAGAAGCAACTACCTCCCGCCACTAACCTGCACAAGGAACTTAGGTATTTAGCACAGGTCCTCATTGCCATGCCTCTACTTTTTTTTTAATCTTAGAGTACTTATCAGAGTCATCTGAAGAAAGAGATCAGAATACTACTTTAATTGAGTTCATGCCACTTGCAAAGCCAGCAGAGTCATCCCATGTCTTCTTTTCCAACCCTGTGTGCAGCTACATCACCGGTCCCTTCCAGTAGCTACTGTGGGATATCTGACATTTCAGGAACTTGTCTGAAGGCTGCAATGTTTATAGTGGCCCCTTAATTTTAACAGTGGTTCAGAAAGACTCTTCTCACGTATGATTTCCGAGACTGACACACTGATTTAGACTAGGCAGCAGAGAAGAATTACAGAATTATGATAGATAATGGGAAGCCCAAGGATTTAAGAAAATAAATAAAGGGTGTGTTACTTGGTCAGCACAGGCTCTGGTGCAAGGCGTGAAATGAGGACTAAATCTAACTAACTGCCAGCACTCACTGCCGCCCTTGCTTAGCCTCATAGCATGGCATTGAGCACTTCTCACCTACTGCGTTTTCATCTCCTCTCCCTTCTGTGTTACTTGCCACTGGCTACAGAGTCAGAAAGAAACACAATCTTATAAGCACATCACGTGAAATTTAGGAAGACCAAAGAGTCTTGTCTGACTAAGTACTTTGTCTCAGACATTTTGAGGATCAAAATGTTGATGTCCACTTACTCTCTAGTTTCTATGGCAAGGACACAAATCTAAGTACAGCTAACAGAAGCCTTCAGGCTTTGTCCCTCCAAAATATTCTTTCCTTTTGATTTAACTAGCTCACTGAGAGGTGAGTACAGGAAAAACATATTAACCAAAAGAACCAGAGCAGTCTACAATCTTTGACTCCCTGACATAGCCTCATTGGATGGGAAACATATTAGACATGGATAGGTCTTTGTCACGTCTAATCCCATCTTTTCTATGCAATTTCAATTACCACCAAGGAGGGACCACATAGTCATAGTATCATAGAATGGTTTGGGTTGGGAGAGACCTTAAAGATCATGCAGTCCAACCCTCCTACCATGGGCAGGGACATCTTTCAATAGATCAGGTTGCTCAAAGCCCCATCCAACCTTACTTCGAACACTTCCAATAACGGGGCATCTACGATAACTCTGGGCAGCTTGTTCCAGTGCCTCACCATCCCCATCATAAAAAATTTCTTCCTTATATCTAATCTAAATCTACCCTTTCTCAGTTTAAAACCGTTGCCCCTTGTCCTGTCACTGCAGACCCTGGCAAAAAAAACTTCATCCATCTTTCTTTAGAAACTATGATACTTTAAGACTGAAAGACTTTTTTGCTTACATCACTGCCAGTACTAAACGACTGACACAGGAAATGTAAGAATGACAGAGGCCTTGGCAGTAGTTCTCCATTGTGTGTCTTACCATACTGCAGTCATAGCAAATTTACTCCAACTACACAGAAGTACTGTGTAGAGCAGATCGCTGCAACCAAAGTCAACATTACATCCAGTGCATATTCCTGAATATACAGGGGTGTTACTTCACTGACAGGACAAGCTCCCACAAGATTTAGATATAGGTGACATACTGAGTACTGCATATTTGCATTGTCTTACCACAAATAAAAAGTACCCAAACCTCTAACTATGAGAGTTAGAGTCCCTTTTAAATGTATAACCATCCTTCACACGGCAACATATAAAATGTATGAGAAATACAGCACTAAAATGCAGCAATTCTATACCTAGAAAACTAGGGATATACATTACCATTAGCAACAAATGTATATCTGCTTCTCTACCTGGAGTTGTACATTTTTTTTTGTATTTCTAGTACGTTAACTAAATTTTAAGTGTGTGCTTTGCTTATTCATAACAAGTGATTTTCCTGATATATAACACACATACAAGATCCTTTATTTTAGAATCCCCCACCTTTAACCCTTTACCCTAAATCTTGGGCTGCAAATCCCTTTCAAGAGTTACACTCCTCCCTTTTAATAGCCTAAGGACTGCATAAAGTGAGACAGCCCTTCTGAGATAACAGATGGCAGAGACTGGAAAAGCATGTCAGTAGTTGTCTTTCACTAAAAGAGCTAGAATGTTCTTTCTTCATTCCTCCCCTTACACACCAGCCTGGTTCCCCATAGTCCTATGGCAGCTCTCTGGTCACTATTCAAAGTGCCACTGTAGCATGGCAGCTTCTCTCACTTTCATTCCCTTCCCAGTCTCCACATCAACTTTTCACCTTCCAGCAGTATTTGGGTCATAGGCCAGCTGAAATCAGGACTTGCAATAATCCTTGGGTGTTAGACCATGAGGATGAAAAACATCATTGCTAGCCTGCAGTTCTTCTGTTCTTAGAGGCAAAATCACTGTGCACCGACACAGCCTCCTGGTATCAAGTACTTTTATCACAGCAGTATCAAGCTGCTGTGTAGCACCACAATAAACTTTGTGGAGTAAAATACACTTCGATCTCCAGAACTATTTTCATGTACACAGTCCATAAACATTCATTCCCTGTGAGCTGCTTCTTGAGTTGCCAAGGAACCTCCGGCATAAAAAACATGTTTTGCCTGACATTGGGCCTAAACCAGTAAGGGGTTCGTGGTTTCTAGTTATAGTCAAAATGACTTTCTCAAGATTAGGACCTCTGCATACATCATTTATGTTATCCTGAACTACATCATCACTGTTTTGTTATTGTTGTTTTTGTTTTTTTTAATCTTAAACAGTGTCTGACATATATTTACTACCAGTTCCCAAACCTGTAAATATGCATTCATGAATATATCTTTCTTACTCATACTGAAGCTGGCCAGAGAATGGCCAAGTTATAGATCTCAGGCCAGACTCGAGATTCACTTCTCCTAAACTAAAGTGCTTTCATGCCCTTAACCTACTGATTTCACTGATCATAAAAGGAATAAAAAGCAACACTATAGACATCCAAAGGTATATGAGGTGAATCCTGTTCTTTATGTCATTGGCTAGCTTTGGATTCTCTACTGAAAGCCAGGTCAATGAGATGGACATGACAGAATCCAGAAAGTCCCAATTCACAGAGTTGTCCCTCCTAATACTAAACACAAACCAAGGGCAAGCATAACTGCAATTCTGAGGGGAAACAATATATTTATGGTAGTGTTTTGTTTGTTTGTTTGTTTTTATCATGTCTGCCCAAAACCTAATCACACAGCAATTGGCCAAAACAATTCACAAAGCTGTGGCTGAGAAAACCTCTGATGTTTTCCAGAATCATCTAATCCGATGTAGTCCATAACAGAGAACTGCTGAGCTGACACTGGTATAGCTAATGCACATGAATCTTATGACACTACATTTTCACCCATGTCCTCACAGCATGGATAGCAGTGTTGATGCTTCAGCTGTTTTAAGGACCACTGGCAATTAACTGCTATTGCTGCTTAGGGCAGCATCCTGCAAATTGCTGGCTGTGAGAAGCTTTATGAATGATCATAGATATTCTGCAGTAAAACCTAAAAACCCTACCCAGTCTGTAGAAAGAATTCTAGTCATTAACAAGAACTTCCTGCAAAGAAGAAAATCCTCTAGAGAGTGAATGAATTACAAAATCTCAAGTCTGTCTAATATTTTGTGCACAGTTCCTAACTTCTGCATTCTTTCTCATAGGCCGTACGGTACTGCGATCTACGCTAAAAAATGTGTAGTGGGGAACACTGAGTGGAAAAGCAGCTTCTCAAGTATTTATGGCAGAAGCTCGAAAATTTCCACATTTCCAATTCGAAGATACATGCTATAACCATTATGCCATGGTGCCAAGAAGGCAATAGAATGTGTTGAAAGCCCTAAGATTAACAGGGCTGATAGTTTACAGTTATTTCTTGGGTGTACTGTGAGGGCAGCTCAGCCAGAAAGCAGTGTTAATGGCCAACTATTTAACAGAAAACTTGGTTTCGATATCAGAAAACACTCCATAGGGAGTATTTTCTTTTCTAAGTGATCTTAGCACTATCTTTTTTTTTAAAGCACTCACCTACTTGATTCCAAGGGTGTCACCAACACAGTAAGGACAACAATTAATGGAACCTGGTGTTCGAGAAGTGTATGGCTCAGATATCTTACATTACTGAATTCATTTCCGTGTGGTCTATAACACACATTTGCCTGCCCGAACCAGCAATACTCATGCCTCACATCTCCAATCAGAAGCCTTTAAATCACCAGTCGAAGAATAACAGTAAGGGGCAGAGACTCTCCCACCATCTCCTACAGATCTACCTTTTATCAGAGGTGAACTTGGAGATATGTTGCTGTTAATACAATCCCATTAGATAGTTTCACCTATAAACAGCCATCAGGTAAATCCTACAATGTAAAAAAGAGGAAGACTAGATAGAACTGGGGTACATCACCTGTTCCATGCACAAAATATTACGATAACCCATGTTTACACTTGATACTGTTTCCAGTAATTTACCTGAGACTTCTCACATGCAGCAGCATTTTCTGCCTTAGAAGTTAAACTGTACTTGGCCGAAGCAGCCCTAGAACCTGAAGAAAAGGACTTCAGGTTTAGGGAGTGAAGTAGAAGATGAAACTCATGAAATGAAAGTGGAAAAAGACTGGAAGGAAACCAGCAGAGATCAGAGCTTTCCTAGTGTAGTGATTAGAACTCAGCATTGGGAAGACCAACATCGGCAGGGGAAAGTATCATGGAAACACTGGATTTTATTCTAGTACTCCTGCACACCTTCAGCTCTGCATAACTCAAGTCAGAAAACTCAACTTACCTCGCTCACATGTTCTACCCCAATAGCCAGTGCCAGTGCAATCACAAATGAAGCGGTTCCAGCCATCCTTGCAGACTGCATTATTCTTACATGGGTAGCTGTCACATTGCTTAGTGCTCAAGCGGGAGCAGGAGGACTTGACTCCTGCTGCATTCTGTGCCTCTGCCAGCTGCCGGATGTTCTTGCTTCGTCCATCGATGAACAGGTCTCGGATACAGCCGACGTAACCATAGTTCAGCATTGCTGTCCAGAGCTCTGTAGGAAGGATGAGTCCTGCCCGGTTCTCTGGCAGCCCACCCAGGTACATGTCGCCTTCGAGATCTAGAATCTCACTCTCCCCACTAGCGGTGAATGGGGTGCGTCTGCTGTTCACTGATATAGTACCTAAATGAGGAGGATAAGGAGACATCAATCAATGCTTTCTCTTACAGCCTCAATCTAGTTCATTTCTTCCCATAATTGAGTCAGGTTTAAGGATTATTGCAAGAAAGTAAAGATTCTTCCCTGCCCAAATACACTCCTAACAGAGACAGTGACTCCCACACAGCTCCTTCTCCTCTTGGCCATAAGAGTTTCTATACAGTGACAGGAACAGCATGTGTCTGTACGTCATCTTGCAATATAAGGTCACAAGCATAACAGTGCAATGTCTAAACAATAACATGTAAAAACTGAGCATTATTCAAAGGTATTTATCCAGCAAAACAAGGACTTACTGAGAACATACAGAAACTTGATGGTATCAGGACTGGAGAGGAAAAATGGTAAGTAAAAGGGTATTCAAGGGAGGTTATCCTCCCACTCTACTCAGCCCTGGTGAGGTCACACCTGGAGTACTGTGTCCAGTTCTGGGCTCCCCAGAACAAGAGACAGGGAGCTTCTGGAGAGAATCCAGCGGAGGGCTACGAAGATGATTAGGGGACTGGAGCATTTATCATACAAGGAGAGGCTGAGAGAGTTGGGCCTGTTTAGCCTGGAGAAGAAAAGGCTGAGAGGGGATCTCATCAATATGTATAAATATCTGAAGGGAGGGAGTCAAGCTGATGGGGCCAGACTGTTTTTGGTGGTGCCCAGAAACAGGACAAGAAGCAACAGGCACAAACTGAAACATGGAAAGTTCCATCTGAATATGTGGAAAAACTTCTTTACTGTGAGAGTGACAGAGCACTGGAACGGGTTGCCCAGAGAGGCTGCGGAGTCTCCTTTTCTGGAGATATTCAAAACCTGTCCGGACGTGATCCTGTGCAACATGCTCTAGGTGACCTTGCTTGAGCAGGGGGGTTGGACTAGATGATCTCCAGAGGTCCCTTCCAACCTCAACCATTCTGTGATTCTGTGTATTAATTTACGTGACATGTCTTACATGAAACACTTCATCAGCACCTTCAAAGCTGGATCTGGATGATAGGGCAAAATAGGCACTCATCAAGTCAGTAAATGACCTCAAACTGGGGAAAATGGTTGATGCACTGGAGGAAGGACAGAACTACCAGTCAGACAAACCTTTACAAGCTGGAGAAAAGGGCTGATAGAAATGTTTGATGTACAACAATAAATACAAAACCTTGTACCTGGGACAGAATAACCTCATGCATAAGTACAGGCTAGGCACCGACTGGGTAGGGAGCAGCTCCGCAGAAAATGATCAGAGGATATAGTGGACAACAGCTTGGACATAAGACAGCGGTGTGCCCTTGCAGTGACAATAGACATTGATCACAAGTTGCAGAAAGGGAAATTCCGACTCTGTGGAAAGGAACTTTTTTCACCAAGAGGGTCATCAAACACTGGAAATGAACCTCAGAGAGGCTGAGGAATCACCATCATTGAAGGTATTCAAAACACAGCTGGGCATAGCTCTGAAGGAAGCATGGATTTTAGCAGAGTTTGGACTAGAAATCTCCAGCGGTTTGTTCCAAAATAAATTATTCTCTGGTTTTACAAAGAAAGTTAATTATTCTAACTTCCATTTTAAAAATGGGAAAGTTGAAGTAGAGAAAGATAAAGGTTATCCCTGAAGAACAGTTACTGTTAAAACTGTAGAGGGTTTCCATATGTTGCAAGCAAGATGTGGGCATACTATACTGAGGCCATTCAGAGATATTTCAAGAAATTGTCCCAGTAAATAAAATAATTAGAACATATAATACAGAGACGTAATCAGAACACACAAAACAGGAGCATAGAAGCAAAGTGACTTGTTTAAGGTCAGACATCTAAAGAAAAGCAGGGAACATAACATGTCTCACGTCCCAAAGCAGCATCCTCTTCAGAAGAGCATTCAGCTGCTTTTGAGATAGGGACATCTGCCACCAGACACTCAGCAAAAAATCAGCAATTCATTCTTCCTAGCAATAAATCATTACATCCAATTGCCTTGTTGTTAAGATAGCCTGTCCTCAGAGAGGACTATCCATGCTTTAAGATTAATTCCACATCATTGCATTTTTATCATACACCCCTATGATAAGGTGGGAGAGTTTGGTTAATAGAGTTAGCTCTATTTTGTGTCTCTGTGAGAAAGCAAAGTCACTTCTGTATGCTCTTTCTTCAGTTGTAATAGGTGTCATCTTGGAGAACAGCACGTATGACACAGCGACAAGGTATTTCATGTGTGTGATGTTCAGTAATAACTTAGGAATAATGTCAGAGGCAGCAGAGTGCCAGAAGCAACAGAGGCGTTACAAATTAAGGCTCACAGAGAACGAGGGTTATTTGATGAATCATTTTGTAAAAACCAGCTGCAGCACCACAGACATTTTCCCTTTTACATTTTAAGAAAAGAGATGTGACAATACGCCTACAGTTGTAAAGGGAGTATGTCACAGAGCCACAGGATCACAGCTACCTTTCCAAAGTCTCCACTGCCACTCCTCAAAAGCAGCACATGGAGAACTCATTACCCAAAAGACTAGAACAAACCAAAACACTGGAAGGGCTGAGCTCCAGACAGCTGCTACTACAGAGAAAGCAAACAACACCTGCAAAAGCCACAAACGTAAAGAAACCTCCACCAAAAAGAGAAGAAATATTGAATACCAAGGAGAGGTGTAAAATCTGGAGAAAGAGAATGAGATTATAAAGAAAATAGGCTAGACATCAGCTTAAACTTTCTGCCAGTGTTTTGTACCCTGCAACTATTTCTGTAAGAAAGTGGTACTAGCTCCAGTGGACAGGACTTTTCAGACCAAGATGCTGAGATGGAAAAATTCGATTCTGAATTCATCCTAGGAAGGAGGAGTTAGATGGATTAATGTGTCGTGTCTGTCCATCCGTCGTGTCGTCCCCCCCCCCCCCAACCGAATCCCATGTTTGTGACTCTTGTTGAGGTAGATGAAATCCCAACTTGAAAAATCAAAAGCACCTAAGTGTCTCCTTTCCAGTCCCTTTGCCATTTCATGCAGGGCTAAAGAACAACTTCCAGTTACAGAAGGCAGAGCTGGTACACAAAGCACTGCACAACTGCAGAAAGAACCTTCCAGTAAGACTTTTAGAGTCCCAGTGGGTGGGATATCGTGTGCTTTGTAGCTAATGACCAAACAAAAACATTGCCTTGTGTAACATGCTCAGTGTTCCCCCGCTGGAAACTGTGAGAGGTTTGGTAGGAGCATCCCCCAAGGATAGACAGGTTACAGGACACTAGGTGTACACGTCCATGCTGTCAGCTTCTGTCAGACTATGGAGAAAAAACAGCTTTTGTTCCTCTGGCAGGCAGCACAGACCAAAGCATACACAAAGCCTAAGGGGACTAGAGATGCCAGAGGTTATTTGAGCAAGAGTGCTGTGCTGCCCCAGCGTTTGCACTCCTGCCTTAGTACTGTGCAATAGTGAATATTTGGATTTTAGGCTATTTTACTAAGGTCAGCAGAGTTTGAAGTTTTGGACTGTTTCTGAAATGGGAAAAAGGAGATGATACTTAATAATGGACTAGCTGCTTTAGTAATAAGAACCAGAACCTTTAGGTCACTAGCTCATTAAACTCTAACAACTCTTTTGTGGCCTATGTTAAGTTCGTTACTTCAGTTCAGTTTCTAGACAACAGTGCACATTAAAAAAAAAAACAAACCTCTAAGATGTAGCCATTCTCTGGTCTGCACATGGGAAAGAAGCCAAGGACTAAGCAAGAAGGGATCCTGAACTTCCTTCTCACATCTACCAAATCACCACAGGATAAGTGTGGTTGATGCTTGCTAGAGGTATGGTGTGGAATACTCAATGCCAGTGTCCTGGTTATCTGGAGAGACACGACATCAGTCACTAGGATCATTAACCCTGCACTTGTCATCAGCAGAAAATGCAATTAAAAAAAGGACAGAGAGGAGAGAACATGCAAACTTGTTCATTCTTGTTCAGCAAAGTGCTTTTAATTCAGAATCTGTTATCTCTAATCAGTGTTCAGGCCACCACAAACCTTCCTGCCAAACAACAAACAAGTCAGTCCAACAGTCATCCATGAAGAAGCAATGCCATCTGTCACATCCTTCTAGATGAATGAACAAGGGTCCCTCTTCCTGGCTTTTTACAAACTTTCTTAGTAGAGAGTTCGGTGTCATTTCTGTTTCTCCTCCTCCTGCAGCTGCCTCTCCAGGGACCAGACAGTCGCCAAGTGAGCAAGCAAAACTGAAGGCAGTACTGAATGCTAGTAATTGAGTTTATCCTTGGAAGTTAATTAAATTTTAGCAATTCTAAAGAAATCAAAGCTCATTTTATTTATTTATTTAGGTCTTCTTTTTACAAAATGTTCCTATCGATGTCTTTAGGAGATAGCAATATGTAACCACACATATTAAGTCCTAGTAGAGCGCAATGCGAAATACAAAAAAATTCCTTACATCATCAAAGGAAAAAACTAGCTTCAGGCAAAGACCTGTTCAAACAGCTAGGCTTTGCATACTATCTAAAAGTCAGCTTTTTTTGAAAACTTAAGGGAAGCAAATTCTAGTGCTGCATTCTCTGTACCAAGGACATTCTGTGACTGGAAACATAAACTTGGGGACCTAATACTATCTTCTACAGATCTCCAGACAAATCTCAAATCTGCTTGCAAATGTAAGTAAAATTCCCTCTGAAGGGACATACAACCTGGCTTTCATATCCCTCCAGTCCAGGAGGAATTCAAGTACAATTGTTCACATATTCTCAAGATGAAGTTACATTATTTGATTCCTTACAAACATGTATGCTAGCTTTATATACAGCATTACAAACAAACAGCATACCTCTTGGTAATTGCATGATAAGTATATTACTGGAAATAAACTAAAACATGTTTTTGAAAATGAGAAGCTACAAGGAAAAAGGAAAATCCACTGAATGCTGACCCAGATATTTAGACTAGAATTGCTACAGGCTGGGCATCCAGGCTCACAGTAAAGAAGAAATCTAACTGAAAATGCCGAGATGCTAAAGGAAACGGAATAGGATGAAAATGTTGATTTGTGACTGTAATTTTGTCACAGATTGCACACATTAATTTTATTTTCCTTGTGACAAGATCCAAACACGCTGTTTTTTTAAAAACACAAGATCCAGGAGAAGATGGTAATATTAGGACACACCAAGAAGTTCTCATTTGGTTTCTATTCAGTTCCTTTTTGAACAGAAACCCAAAGTAAACCTGTGAGAATTTCTCAAAAAAAGGACTAAATAATAACAGTTCTTGAAAGCTCTTAAACGTTACCGTGGCCTACAAAGAAGTCATCACTATAACTACATATGAAATTACAAAGATAGGTCCAGAGTATCAGAAGTCTTAGAATAAATTTTAATAGACTGCCTCTGTGATGTGCTATCCGAAGTTCACACTAGACATTTAATGAAAACGTGGCCTTTCACATCTTTGTTTTACTGAATAAATGTCACTGGAGTAAGTGTTGTAAAAAGGTGACTCATACCTAGCAGGTTTTGAGGGCTTCTTAGGACCAATATATAACCCTAGGTCCAGATCGGAAAGATTAATCTACTTAAGAAAAAGTCACCACTCTACCTGATCTTCCATCTCGTTGAATATCCACATGATACCACTCTCCATCATTGGCTTTCTTCTGGGTGGCCTTGACTTTAATGGTCCCAGAGCCCATGTCCAGCAACAAATAGAGGTTCCCATCTAGCAGCTCAACTGCAAAGAAGTCTACCTTCGTATTTTTCTGGCTCCTGGCGTCTTTCCTCTCCTGAGGCTTGCCATGGGTGAAAAGTATCAGCCC
Organism: Chauna torquata; assembly: GCA_013399475.1. Lineage (NCBI taxonomy): Eukaryota > Metazoa > Chordata > Aves > Anseriformes > Anhimidae > Chauna > Chauna torquata. The sequence goes on along the minus strand of VXAL01013497.1, from coordinate 155,256 downwards.
ATTGGGTTCAGTGGTTCGGAAATCAAATGAGATGGAGCCCATCCTTTTGGTATTCCATTTGGGCAGACTAATATAGGCCTCTGGTGTCTCAAAGCTGATGGGATCCAGTGTAGCCACATTCTCACACACAAACTTCACTTCCCCATAGATCTTCATCTTAGTATCACCAATCCGTGCCAAGCGAGACAGCTCCAGACGAATATCATTATTCTTATAAACAACCTGCCAGACACAAGGAAAAATATCATACATCAATCCTGCATACAGTACAAATACCCCAATTACTTTCATCCATGGGAGATAAACTTCTCCAAAAAGGCGGCGGGAAGCAGAAGGGAGACCATTCAAGAATCTGACATGATGACAGAAGGAGAAAGCAGAACCAGAAGCATGTATAAGAATGACAGCAACTGGTACTCTGTGATGACTGTAGATCAGATAAGCAGGCAGAAGGGAACACTTACTGAAAGACAAGGAGAACAATTAACTCTATCACAGGCCCACTCTGCTGTAAAAGCTTTTGTATACAAAATACAGTGTGTTTGGCATCATGCTGTTTCATTTGCATAAATCCCACACAAAATACATAACGAAGTTTAACCTCCATGTCCATCTTTGCTAACCACAGCAGGGAACTCTGTATCACCACTATCATTCCTCTATTATTCTTATCAGCCCATTTTACTACTAGAAGAGAGATGTAAAAAACATTTAAACAAGTTGCTGTGAACTGTTGGTGATTGCCCTGTGGCTCCTAAAGAGCTACAAGAAAAAAATAAACAAAGTCTTATAATTTCTCTCTCCAAGAAATCTTACGACACAACAGGCACAAACCTGCAATGGATATATCTGCATAACACACAAAATCCTCTGCATATTGAGCACCTGGACTCTTACACAATCTGGGTTGAAGACCGTAACTCTGGACTCTGCATAGTGCTACATGAATGGAAAGCAGCCAAGAGAAAAGTCCCAAACAACCAAAACACTCCTGAGTATGCCTGGCTCAGGCATCCAGCCCTTCTCTTTCTCACAGGTACAAAATTAAATTGCTGCAGAACAGCACTTCTCTCTGCCCCATGCCATTTTCCAGAGGTAGGGACTGGAGAAGGCACAGAGCTGTAGTATTTGTAAATAGTACTTCCTCTCAACAACTTTTCATGTTTCCTGAACCCAGAACTGGCACATACAGCAAGCAAAAGCATTTCTGCAAATTGCATAATTTTGATTGAATTAACGTTCTGCAACACTATTGAAAACTCTGTTTCTTCAAAGGAGTTATTTTAAAATTCTTTGTGTCTGTAACGTATGGCATCACACACAGATTTGATTTCTCCTGCTTTCAAAACGCTAGCAGGATGAGTAGTCAGCAATTTACTGTGAAAAGAGCAGGAAAAGGAGATATGCATTGTTAATTCTACAAATATAATCTGATCTGATGTATGGACAGGCTTAAAAACATGCAAATGTAATGTTTGGACACACGTTTGTAATACTCAGTCTGAAGGCCCAGAGTCACTTTATGACCAAACAGGTAATGCTTCTTCACTGATGTTCTCTAAGCTGTAAACCCACCAGAAGATTGAGCATAAGTAGATTAGAGAAGAATTTTTCCAGAATCAGATAGATGTACATAATCTCAGTAGCAACTTGCAGAAATAAACTCTGGAACACCATGTTAGCTTGCGGTACAGGAAAGTCAGAGAAATAAATCTGCAGTAAATATTAAAAGGCAAATAATAGAGAAGATGAGGGACAAGATTCTGAAGTAGATGATCTCAGGATAAAAAAGAAATGAAATCATATTCAACACAGTTGTAGCAAGTGAAGATTTTTCAGCTTTTACTAAGCACTAAGGGAGAGTTTCCTCAGTGCAGCCAGCACAGCATTGGATCTCTCTGTTCCAAAGGCAAAATGCCTTACATCAGAGTGAAAGGAGAATCCAAGTGTTAATTCCCATTTGGAGTCATGGCACAGCACTGTAGTTCCTCCCAGCAGAGGACAGTATTGACCTGCAATAGCTTATTTTGCTCCAGTTCCCAATAAAGCACTCAGCCCTTGTGCAGACTTCAAAAACAAGTCTGTTAATATCTGCAAAAGGAATAAAATACATTTTCAATTCATGAAACTGTAGTATTTTCATTCTGTGGATTAACCATGTCAAATACTCTGGCTAGACAGATCATACACCTCCTTCCAGTAACTCAGCAGGGCCATGCATTGCAGCCTCCTCCTCCTGACAGACAAACAGGCGCAACTGAGCCAGACACCAGAGACAAGCCACTGCTACATCTGTATCCAGAAAAGGCAGGAGAGTGAGAGGTATACCCCATGCACATACACTCCTTGCAGCTACCTGGACTGCCCAGGACTTCTGCACATACTTTGTGTGTGTGGCAAGCCCAGTGCTTTCCACAGACACTAGCTCTGAGCACTGCATGCAGTCGTGTCTCTGCATCTCAAGGAAACGGTGGAGCCGAGGGTACAGATGAAAATAAATACAGCAATTAAGAGCATGGAGCAGCTGCTTTATGAAGATAGACTGAAAAGGCCAGGGCTGTCCTATTTAGAGAATACTGAGAAAGAATATCATCAAAACTTATAGAAGATGGTGGAGAAGGTGAACGTAGAACTGCTCTGCCAAATCTAGCAACAATAGAACTAGAGGCACTCACTGAAACTTGTAGGATGTAAGTTTAAAATAGATTTTTAGAAGTACTTATTTACACAGAAGGTAGCCAACTTTGGGAACTTGCTACCTGTGGAAGTCACAGAGGCAGAGAAGAGAGCACGAGCAGGTTCAAAAAAAGAACCAAAAAGATAAATGGACAGCAGGTCCACAAACTGATATTAAAGGGAAAAGGATGAGGTGGATGTTCTAATAATCCTAATCGAATCACAGTGGATGCTGTGGGAGTGTATGGGAAATGTGAAGCTGATAATAACCACGTTCACATGCTCTCTCTTAGTAGCACTAACTGCCACTATTGGAGGCAGAATACTGGGTAAATGGACTGATGGTTCTTCAGTCCTACTAGGGTTTTTCATGTATACTTAATGAATCTATGTTTAGTAGGTTGTGCGCAGTCTACCCCTTGTCCCAGTGCAAGTACAGCCTTGGAAAGAGGATAATTGGAAAGGGGTTCCTCATTGCAGCCTTTCAGTACTTGAAGGGGCCTTATAAAAAAAATGGAGAGGGACTCTTTACACAGGCAGATAGCGATAGGACAAGGGGGAATGGTTTTAAGCTAAAAGAGGGGAGATATAGATTGGATGTTAGGAGGAATTTCTTTACTCGGAGGGTGGTGAGGCACTGGAACAGGTTGCCCAGGGAAGCTGTGGATGCCCCATCCCTGGAGGTGTTCAAGGCCAGGCTGGATGGGGCCCTGAGCAACCTGATCTAGTGGGTGGCATCCCTGCCCGTGACAGGGGGGTTGGAACTGGATGATCTTTAAGGTCCCTTCCAACTCAAGCCATTCTATAATTCCTGTGGACAGAGTCCTTCTGACAGCACTAACATATGGGATTCCCTGATAGGTGCCACTTCAGTGTAACTCTGTATTGTTGATTTCACCATATTATGGAGCTGCTTTGGTGAGAAAGAGAATATCATGCCTGAACAAACCGTGACTTTAATGATCCTATCATAGGAGAATTGCTCTTATAGGATAGTACTAACAATTCCTCAAACTGACTCTCCTCTAAAATGTATCATGAAAATCTGGACCCAGCATCTCCACACGAGAGGAGGAGAAATGTAGCACAATATGTACATACGAGGGCTGATACTGGGTTGTATCTAGCTATGACTTGACAATCTGCTTTCAGCAACTTCTGCAGGTTGCTGTTAGAAGGAATATGCTCGCATACACATGAGTAGCTTCCAGCTCTCAAGCTGAGCCACGCATAGGTTATGCCTCCCCTTTTCATGTATTTGATACTTGAGTAACAACTCCCATCTCCTTTGGGGTAAGGCAGAGTGCCCACCCCTAGGTTTTTCTGGGGTTTGCTGCAGATTGCCATGCATTTCATTAGTTATACCAGTACAACAGCTGAAAATCCTCAACGCAGAAGACTTTCAAAGGATCTAGAGAAAATTACATGGAATTAGTTGTAACCCAGAAAGTCCCTAGTAATTGCAGATCTGAAAGAAAGTTTGGAGAAAAGACCAACAAAGCAACTACAAAGGAAGACGTATGGAAGAGATAACAAAAGGGTATTGAATGGATACAAGCATTCTGAATTCATTCTTTTCAAAGAAGATCCACCCAGATCTGGATATCTGTTATTGAAGTGCTTGTTGTTCTACATTTTCTTTAAATAAAAACAAAACAAAATACAACCCAAACCTACAACCTAGCCTGAGAAATTTAAAAAACACCTGTGTATAAGGAAAAAGTGCAAGCCTATTCATGTGGCTGACTTCAGGTACCATTAACAGCCATATTCGGACATCAAGATCTTGATGTATAATCAGGTACACCAGAACTCTCAGCATTGTAAACAAAAGACTAAAAATAATCCTTGAGTGTGTTAACAAGGTGAGTCCTGAGCAGGAGTAAAGAGACAACAGCAACTTTGGCTTGGGCAATGAAATGCTAGGGCATCTGCAGATATCTGCCAAAGGTTCAAGAATGAGAAAAGGGAATATAATTAAAGGACTGGAATGCATGTCTCATAGCAAAGAATATTCAAATTCAGTCCATTTGATAGGTAGAGGTTAGAGGATGATCTGATCACAATCTACAAGTACCCATGCAGAAAATGGAATTTGGCAATAGAGGGCTCTTCAATCCATGTGACAAAGGAATAATAGGATCTGAGAGCTAGAAATCGAAGTTTGAGAAATTCACATTTTAAAATATTATGACTTATTTTTACATGAGGGTAATTTGCTATTGAAATAAATTACTACAGGTTATGGCATATTCTCAGCTACTGGCAAACTTTAAATTAAAATAGGATCTTGTTTTTTCTAAAAGACATAGTGAGACAGGAATTAATTATATAGCAAATCAGTCTAGATTATCATAATGGCTCTTTCTGGCCTCAGAACCTATGAATCTTTGTGTTTTAATGAAATCAACAGATGCTTCACTGCAGTTTTCCAGGACAGATGAAACACAACCTTGCAAAATGTTAAAACTGGCTGGTAAAGAAGAGGCTTGTGTTGATTCTGGTCTGACTTGCCACCAGTGCTTGCAACCTACCATTAAAAAGGAAGGCAGATAAAAAGCCTAGGGAATGAAACTCGATTCTGTAATTCTAAATATTTGAGCTTCAAGAGCTAGTTTCTTACACAGTCACCTGCTGCAAGCCAGAGGAGAAAGACTTTCACTGAGGAAGCTGTCAGCCAGCAGTATAACCTATCATCTGTATAACAATTCCTGCCTCGTAGTTTCATTTTACCTAGAATCTCTGAACTAACTTGAGTCTCTTCAGGATATTCAAAAATTCGGATTGAAACCTGCACCTCTTTAACTGCAACTCAGGCCATGACTGACTCATCGGGCTGTTCCTTGCTAGGGCCTTCCAGTGCCATTCCTTGCTAGGGCCTTCCAGTGCCATTCTGGGACATGTCTTCCATAACAACTTACAGGTAAGTACAGCAAAGAAAGCAGTGCCCATGAATTTGTCCATATTTATCAGATGGCTTTCTGAACAGAGCTGATCATGCCTGTTTAAACAGACAGCAGCTTGATTTTGTGCCACGTCTGATATCTGTATCAGAGAGGGTCAAGATGCCTAAGGCAGGCAAAGAGATGGTTCCTGGTGCAGACGTACACATCCACTTCATAGTTCTCCTTGGAAGTGAGGTAGAAAAGAGAAAAAGGAATAATGACTTGCAAAAGCTATGTACAGAGAGTTTGAAAAGTAATCTTTATTCTTCCAGCCTCAAAAACTACTTTATATTCCCCAAATGAAACTAGAACAATAACAAAAGCATTTTTTCCTTTTCCATAAGGACTGGTTCTGAATTTGGTTTAACAGAGGAATAATTTGATGGTTCAATCTGTCTTTGCTTTATGAATTGGGCTAGTATAAAAGGATAGTCAAGGATTGGGTAGTACAGATACACACAGTCTCTGATAATCAGCAGTAGGAGAATTCCATGACATCTGAGACATTTGGGGGGATAAAGAGAAAAAGATGTACAGTAAATTAGGTTTCCTTTAAATCTGCTGAGAAAGAAGAGTTAGTTTTAAGCTGAGCTAAAACAAATTGGCAATCTGGTTTTGATGTTTCTTAAAAATGGCAGCTTCACAATTCTGAAGCATTCAAGGAACTTCTCCAGCTAAACTTATGATAAGAAGCTTCACTCATGGGTTAATGAGAGCTCTAATCAGATGGCTTTTCACAATGATGAAAAGTGTCTCTCTGCAATCAAGTGAAGATGCAGATAGAGAGTGAGCAGCAAAAGTGAGGAAAAAAAAATCATGTGCTAGACTTGGCCAGTAGCCAATATTCATTTCCCGTTGAAGTTGGTGCTATTAAGCAGGAAACTTGGGTTTTGGTGCAGGCTGGACACAGGCATGCTCCAAAGGGGAACGGCCATTGATAGCTGGCGAATTAGAAGATGACAATCACAAACCATCACAAAAAAGTCAACAACCTGAAGGTTGCTTAAATTCAGCCAGGTAGGACGATCACCTATGAAAGTCAGCCAAGTTGTTTACCTACTGCATCCTGTGCATCACCAATTGATTTTTTCTGTCCCAGGCCGCCCCCCTTCGTCAACTGCCTGTATCGCTTCTCAGAATGGTAACTGTGAGACATTCAGCCTAGAGTCTTTCTAAGACTTCCTTAAAGGCACCTGCACCACAAAAGCTCTTGCAGCTTCATAAATTACAGCTTATCAGCTGGCTCACCAGAACTATGCGTTTCTAGCCCGCCTCAACTGGCAAGCAAAAGCAAATGCTTGCACCGGCTAATAATGGTTTACGTTGCATTTGGGCCAGACTGTGTGTGCAGCTGTTCAAGGCTCCAATGTTGGGTATCTAAAGCTGCTGTACTTATTTTAAGTGTACTTATTATCTAAGCGGACTGTGCATACCTGGTCTAAACATATTTGATGGTTCACTGGGATAATAACTGTATTCAGGTATCTATAAATATAGATACACAATCACCATTGACCACACTGAAGGAGTTTATTTGTCTGGCATGAAAAACATGCATTGAACATTGATAATAACTGAAACCAAACAAAAAAAGATCCGGATACAATTTGTGCTTTGTTGGCTAAAGTAACACAAATCCTGCAACTCATCTGGAACTGTTAAACAAAGAACATGTGTTTACCTAGCTAAAAATAGGAATATGGGGAGTAGAACATTTAAGCAATAAGGAAGGACTATTTCAAGATTCCCTCAAATTTTTTTCCATCTTATGAATCCATCATAGGTTCTGAATAATTTTAAGTTTTGTGGAAAACTGCAAGAAAGAAGAGAGACTGTTATGAGTTTCAGAAGAATTCTAGGAAGATACAGAGAAGCACTCCGTGTAGAAAGCTATAGAGAAAGAGAAAGAAAGACAGGGTGGAATTCTCTCAATTGCTCTAGTGAGAACTCAGTAAAAAAAAAAAAAATCATTCAGAAAGAGGCTTATGCTGAAAAATAACATTTCCTTAACAGACACTGACGAAAAAGGACCCAGTACTTCACTGTGGTCACAACTATTCTTCAAGTGAAAAAAAATAAGCCTCTGCATCTCGTAAGATTTCAGGACATTTGAGTGTCTTGCCAGTTATAGCAGCTTTAACATCAACCCAAAGCATTCACGTGGTATCCCAGTGAAAGGTTAAACAGATTAAGGCAGTCCATCTTGCTGCCTTATCTTTCACCAGGGAATATATCAAGGTAAAGACCAAATGTATGTCTTTTTGGAATAAGATCTAAGATGTTTTTATTTTTTTATTTTTTTAACCTTATGACCAAGTATCATACAAAAGAGAGATATTCCAAACCTGTAATAAAAGGAGAAAAAAAAAAAAACAAAGAAAAACCTTCAAGGGAAAAAAGAGTTAATTTGCAGTTATTTATTGAAGTTCTAATATCTGTCTTGAGCTGTACAATATGATTTTGCATATACTGAGCCTGCTGCTTCTTGAGTTAGCTACAAATATTGCTAAGCGAATAAAATATCAAAAGTTCTACAGCCTTACTTGTTCTTGGTGTTGCATTGCAGCATCTGAGCTACAGAAGAGCACTGTGTTGTGAAATGACCTACTTCTTAGATTCCTTCCTTTGAATAGGTAGCAATAAGGATAGAATTTATTTTATCACATGGGTGGATTTCTGCATCCTCCATGCTGGGGCACCCTGTCTGCTAATTCGTTTGGTTTATTGTTGAAGAAGATATTGATTTCAAAGGAGTAACAGACCCCACAACTGTACCTTGGGACAAAGATAATGGGAACATGGGAAATTGTATACACTCATTTGGGAAAAAACGGCATGATGCTGTACAGAGGGAGAAGCCGCCTACAAAGTTGCAAGAGAAATGCTGCTGAAAGATTCTATATTAGCCCCAGAAACTGAAGTTGTTTCCTTAGCTACTGAAAAGAGACAGCATAGGCAGCAGTAAGATTAAGTAGAATTGGTTGTAGCATTGACTATGGTTTGTGGAGGAACTCTCTTTTGCAGTAGAAGTGTCAAGTTTTGTTCTTTCCTCGTTGCAGAGACTTCCAAGTTCTGGAATGAGTGAAAAAGGGATACCAGGAAATAATGTATAGTTTCTGAATTTCTTAAAATATCACCCTTTCCTCAGACTTTAAGCAATGGTGAGAAAGTCACCTAAACCCAAATGTTTTCAAAAGTATATTCTTCATAGCATGGTGGCCAACACGAGGTCATGCAATTGGTTTTGCAAAATTGCTCATCAGGCAAAAACTGAAGACAATGAGAGATTTTGTCTTTACTGCTAAGTGCTAATTGAAATGCTCTGAGAAATTCGACAGATTTCTCGGTCTGTTCCTAAAAACTAGCTGATACTTCTTAATATTTACACGTAAAAGTAACTGATATTTAACAGTAGTAGAGTTCACCTTTTTGTCATGGCAAAGTACTTAAGGCATTTCACTGCGGATTCAGATGCACAAATCTGAACTTCCCTCCTGCTTCATGTTCTGTTCAAACTTCCATTTGGCCCTGGTAACAAAGAAGAATAAAAGCTGCAGGACAGAGAAGCCAAGACAGCCAGATATGATGCTCCTTACTTGTGCCACAGGTCGTAGACATGGGTGTACCTCATGCTAGCCCTGAAGAGCAAGTTATACCTTGGACATGTCTCCAGATAATAAGAAGGGCATCGAGGAGGTATGTTCGTATCTTACCAATAGTCATGAATATACAATCATTAGGAGATGTGTTCTACACTGAGCCTGTATAGTGCAGAGGAGAAGAAGGAGAGCAGAAACATGTAACAACTCCACACAGAAAATCATTCATTGGGTGGATTGAAGGAAGCATCCTGAAATGTAAGAAGAAAAGTAAAGCCTGAGAAACGTGGGAAGAGACAGTGCTGTGCTCTGCTAGAGACCATGTCCAGTTCAGAAAATTGCACTTCAAGAAAGGAGAGGGTCTATTGGAAATAGTCCCAAGGACAGTAATGAGAATAACCAGAGATCTAGAAAATGAAAGAAAGATTGAAAGCACTGCTTCTTTTTAACATAAAGAAAAGTGAAAGGAGACTTTATAACAGTGTTCAAATATAAAAAGGCTGCTGCAAAGTGGCTACTGTTTGTTGTATCTGTGCTGAAAAGGACAAGAAATAATGGGCAAAAATTACAGCAAGGAAATGTTAGAATTGATGTTAGGAAAAGCTTTTTAAATTTAAGAACGGTGAAGCACTGGAAGAGATTGCCTGAGGAGCAACCATCACTGGAGACCTTTAATTACAGGTTAACCAAATTGCTGTCAAGACTCACATGGATGTCATTGATTTTGTCTTGGGACAGTAGAAGTGGAAAGGACTAAATAATCTCTCAAGGTCCCTTCCAGTCTTATTTTCTATGATTCTGTATTTGAGGGAACAAAGAAAGAGAAAATAACCCATGTAGTTAAAGACTTTCATAGTGTTCAATGCACATAAGGGATTAACCTTATATTAACAAAATTCTGATATCCCACAAATCTGAAGGGTTTAAATTTGCAAGCAAGCTGCCTAGCTAATAAAGGTTTGGCTGCACCCCCCCCCCCCAGGTTGAAACAACACAAAAAAAAAATCATCATCACAGAAGCTTATTTACAAGCATGCACTAGTTGGTACTCAGTTCTGTATTGAGCTTATAGAGATATTCAGTAGTTACAGAATGCCCTGCTCCTCCCAAATTCATCCTGAAAACTCAGATTTGTCTAGCTAGCACAAGCTAAATCTGTCTAGCTTGGTTCAGTGATGAGTATGTGAGGAAATGATTACTGTCAAGTACCTTAAGGATTTCATCTGAAAGGCAGAGGAAATATTTTAGGATGGCCCCACTGATCATTCAAGGCTTCAACCTTGTTACACAAGACACCGAAAACTGTATCAGACAATGACTTAGCAAATAAACACTCTACTTACTGATCTTATTGTGTTTCAAATCCACCTAAGGTTGTGCAAGTACAAAATACCTGTCTCAGGAAAATAGATCTGTTTACTATGGCTGGGTGAATGTTTCCATTGGGACAGCTTCCTAACAGAATTCCATTTTCCTAATGTAGAATTAGCAAAGAAATGCCTTACTTTAAGTTGTTGCAACCTAAAATGGCACATTTAGTTTTGTCAAACTTAACAGAAAAACTTTTATATGAACTTATAAAACTTTATTTTCCAGGCATTGCATTTACTTTCAGCAGTGGTCCCCCTTTTTTTTTTTTTTACCCTACATCTCTGGTCTGTACTCTCCAGGGAAACACTTTCACATGATGCAATGTCAACGTTCCATCTGACATCACAAGAGATGCATGACAGATTTTGCCATAAAGCAGCGTGACCAAAGACTCCGATCTCTATGGTAGAATGGGACATAAGGATCCTACAGTATAGCTACCACATGGAACTGCACTGGATTGGAAAATACAGCTCTTGTTGAACTCCAAAGTATTTGGGGTCAACTCAATAATTAATATGAAATACTTGATTCTGGGAGCATCAGAACATTATATATTAATTCAATTCTGAAGTCTGGAGGGATTTCCATTCAAAAAAAATATACATATTTTCAGTAGCAATGAAAATCAGTGTGGACTAAAGGAACTCCCTTTGAGAAAGAACCTCTGCATTTCATTTCAGTGAAAAAATATGCTGAACCAAGAACAGCAATGTTTAAAGTCTTTTAAAATACTGAATAGATACCGCTTGCTTATAGGTATGCAGTTTTTCCCCACTACCTATCTTCCGTAGCCTATATGCGTTGAGCCTAATTTGCAAGAACATCCCTGGCAGGCATATTCAGGGCAGCTCAGTCTCCATATGCCAATCAAGCATTATTCTCACTGCCTGGGCTTCCAATGTGTTAGGCATATAGTGCCAACTGCCGTGGCATTTTCTATGTTTTTGTCACTTGTCCAGCAAGAAACAAATTGAAAACATTTGCTATTACATATGGGAGAACACATGCTTAAAAGTGAGCACTGCTCAAATTATGATGTAATTAGGGCAACAGATGAACTATTTAGTGGATTTAGTACTGCATAGACTTTGTCCACAAACTTAAAACGGTGTCTCACTATTTGTAGCAGAACGACGTCACTGTCTGTAGCAGGATGGTAACAGCTGGGGGTGCTGTATCCCACCACGCGTCTCCCTCCCTCAGCCTAATCACGAAGGTCACGGGAACATTGGCATCTCCTGTTTGCAAAAAGCAGCTGAAGTTAGAGGCATGTGTTCAGCCAGACTCCTCTTGTGAGGGAGCAAAGATCCTCTGGGACCACTGAAGAGGTGCCATCAGCAAGATGCCATTATCCTATGGCTAACACCATCAGTCAGGTTACCAGCATAGTGCACTACACAGGTTTAGGTGGACTGAGGAGGGCCTGCTTCTGTTCATCTAGACTGAAAGACTATGGGGGTTTTACCTCTTTTTTCCCTTTTCTCTTGTTGTTGTTGTTGTGCAAAAACCTGCCAGCACTGGCATCTCTCCAGGATCTGTTTGCTCACCTCTGCTCAAATTCCAGGGCATGGAAAAAAGTTAAAACACTCAATAGGTAAGGTTCCCCAAACATTTATCTACACTGGGCCTTACGTTGTGTGAAAACAGGGAGGTGACTCATGAGCTAAATATTTGCTTACATATTTGCTGGGGAGGGCAGGAGGTGTAATTAATTCTCCAACTACAAGTGACATCAAGAGAAAAATACTTTCATCTTATAACTTCACCTCTAGAAAGAGAGCCACAACCTCTTTTACATCTTTCTCCGACATGCATCTAAAAACTCTGTAGAGCTAGAGGTCACAGCTGAGAGATTCCAGCACTGAAAAATAGAAGACAACAATTATACCTTCTGTTAGGGTCAGAATCCCAGTTACCATGGCACCAAAAAGTCTCGTCCATCTATTCATTCAGAAGCCACCCAGCTGCACCAGGCACAACTTTAGTCCACAGCACAAGTGTCCAAGACCAATAAAGGGAGGCTATGAACAGGACGTTCCCCTGACCTGCCCACATGGTCTCAAGCCTTACTGACAAAGCCATTTTCCTACCCCCCGTCCACTGTACAGACTTCTTGGGGAACAACACTAAAACAGGGCAAGTAAGGAGCTCAGTGGCCCTGCCAGAGCACACTTGGGCTGCCAGTGAAACTTCACCTTCATCACTTGCTTTGATCTGGAAGCTGTGTTCATGGAGCAAAAGTCCACCTACTCCCAGGGGATAACATAGGAGGAAAGAGCAGTCAGCTCTGCCAGCATCCTGCTGCCGCAGTGAGCGAGCATTACGGAAAGCACGTGAAAGGAGAAAGAAACAAAAGCAAAAAAGGGTGACGTTCCAGCAGAAGCACTGAAATGAGTAGCAGAAATGGGAGACGGATTAGGGCATAAGCACCCCATTCAGCACTAGATTACACTTCCTTCTCAAAGCAGGTGGGGTGCTAAAATCAGGAGCTGCAAGAGCTCTTTGGTAAGGAGAGGGGTCAGGGCTGGAGTCAGCACGGAGCAGCAGACAAAGAGGCAGCCGATTAGCTGGTTCCGGACACCCAGAACACTGGGCCTGATTCTGCAAAATGCAGAACTCTCAATACCTTTTTGCCTCTGGAGTGGGCCTACTACTATGCTTTCCCCTCCCTCCCCTACCCCTCTTTCAAGGAGGGACGGAGGGACAGAGGGAAGGAAGAAATAGAAAGGAAAAAAAAAGAGAGAGGCAGGCTTTTCCCCGAAGGGAGCTGGAAAGGAAAGATCTCTTCATTGTAGAAAAGCTTTACATAAGAAATTCCACAATATAAACATGAAGTGAGAATAAACTTTTCCCTCTGTCTGTACTTTTCCTACAACACCATTTTAAATGTGTCTAGGCACAAGGCTCCCATCTCCTCTGCATGGAGCTTGATTTCACATCTAAGGGAGACCGCCCTCACAACTAAGAAAGCTTATTTGATATAAGCCTAATGTACAATATTATCTTACATTTTCTGTTTTCCTCAGTGCTATCCTGGTGCATAATTTCTTAAGCAGATCTATAGCTCTTATAGTGTTCAAACACTAACAGGCAAAAAAACAAAAGCTGCCTTAGTCATTGTTTGGCCAGAATTCTCCATTTAAATCTTTTAATCTTTTCCAGTCAATCGGACTGCCCATCCACTTCTGTTGTTCAAGTCCCGACAACCTTTCCAAACCTTCGCTGCGCACTGAGACGCTACCGTGGCAGCAGCAAGCAGCCTCAGAACATGAGGAACTTCCATCTCTGGGGTCACCTTTGAAGGAGGAGGCGGGAAACCGGCTCTGCTCTGTTACTAGCCATGCTACATAGACCAGAAAAATAGACATGATTCTGCTTCATCTTTTGTGGCACTCAAAGAACCAAGCATTTCTCCTATGTGGCAGTTTCATTCTCCTTGCATAGAATAAGCACTGTCAACAATCACAAAAGCAACAAATGTATGGAAGTCAGTCAGCTACTCTTTTTCTAATACACCAAGAAAGCTGTGCGGTATATTGGCCACTAGTGGAAGAAGTAGGGGAATAAGAGGAAATGGCTGACACAGTCACAAAACTTTAAAAGAAATAAATAAAATAAATCCTAGAAGCAAGAGCACGTATTCCTCATGCAGGACTCAACAGTGATGTCTGGACATGTGATCGGCTTGAATGCTGTATTTTTTTTTTACAGATATGTTTGGCATAAAAAAACATAGATTTAGATTTACCTAAACATATCTAAGCATTACGCATACATGCACAAGAAGGCATATGTATTTACGTACTCACCTATGGATCTGAACAGTGGATCTCTGCATTTGTACCCATTGAGGGCATATTTACAGGTTTATACACATTTGGAAATAGTACCTGCATGCATGCTACAAGATGTACATATGTGCATACACCTGTGCTCATCTCTCCACCTGTGATTCTTTTGCAATGCATGTGTTTTTCCAGGGCAGAAAACTGAAGCGTGCTTAAGATCAGCATTAGAAGAATGCACTGTCCGGATGTGGATTTCCACATGTATATGTTCTTAAGTAGGTGTGCTGCCAACAAACTGCTTGTTATTCTGATAAGAGCTATCCTTTTATCCTGAAAGCAGTGCAGAAAGCAGGAGTATATCTTTTTTATGAATCACTTCACAACAAGGATAGAGTTACCATTTCCTAGAGAAAAGACTGGCAGAGGTGAGATTACAACAGAATCCTTGTGACTGCAAATTCAGCCTTCCCATTTCCCTACCCCCCCAGCACATTTACAAGCAAGATTTCAGTTCAGAAGATGAGACTAACTTTGCTGTACTTGGCACCGGACAGTGTGACAAATAGGACCTAGCAGGAGCAAAGTATAATCCTTCACACATTTCTTTTTCTGTCATCTAGGCATGGTCAAACCTGAGATGAGAACAGATGAGGGAGGAAGCAAAGAGGCAACAAGGGGCTTCTGAGTATTTCTAATGTTAACTATCCTGTGTTGGGCACATTCTTGCCTGGAGTCCTGTTCCTAGCCCAAATAACCCAACGGCAGCTCTGAAAGTTCTACTATAAGGCAAACAAACAAGAAAAACAAAATGCAATACCTAGTGCACAGAATAAAGACGCAGATGCTGCAAATCACATTGCTAGAGAACGTATGTTAAGCCCATAGCGAGTCCCAGCATCACTGTTTTGCTGTTCCCAGGCAGGAATTGTTCTGCCTGGCTTATGTCCTTCATATGTAAGGCATTCGAAAGGAGAAGATTAGTCAAGATGACCAGTGCACACTGAAAGCGCTGCTGTTTTCTATATTGTATTATCCTCTTTTCCTCCTGGTAAGTGGTATAAAAGGCATAGCCACTGCCTTCTAAAAACAAGTTTTATTTTCCCAGGTTGAACATATGATGTTTGTAACATTTTTATAACATTACTATTACACATTATTACTATTACACACCCAAAAAAACTGGCATGGTCAGGGAAAAGAGGAGGTAGCAATTTCTTTGACAGGTAGGATTTCTTTGATACAGATGGTAGGATTTCTTTGATACAGAGAAGCATAAAGGCCAAGCTGTATCACTTTTCAAAAGCTTAGGACTACGGGTTCATCCCAATGTCCTAGGATACTGTGCATGAAAAAAACATGGGCAAGAGGAAATATGCACACAGGCATATTTGGCTTTAACCCTTGCTTCTGATTTAGTGGAAGAAGTTTTATTAATAAAGCTTTCCCGGTGCCAGAGAGAGTGAGACTGAGGCAGCATGCTGGGGAAAGGGCTGCTGCCCAAAGTTTCAGTTCTAGCGTGGCTAGGACTGGTGACTGAGCAACTTCCGGATTCTGGAAGGCACCTAAGGTAGATTCTGGAAAAGGACAAGAAGATACCTAAAATTCAGTTTACTTATCACTTTGATATACATATAATCACACATACCCAAACATTCTCATTTCAGTACAGCCCAATGCTAGCTTGTAGATTTAGGATCAAAGACTAAGCAAGTCTCACACAATGGGAACCGTATCTAAACCTTGTAAATAGTGACTATGAGAAAAGCGCGTGTCTTGGTGCATAACCAATTGAACACGAAATGGCTTTGTAAAGCAGTTGCTAAGAAGGCTAATATGATTCTTCAGTGTTTAACTACGAAACTATCAAGAAAGTACAGAGAAAAGACACTGACTGTATATAGTATTAGTGAAACAATTTAATAATACTGTGGTCTGTTATCTTGTCCATGCTTTTAGAAAGATGTCAAAAAACTTCAAAGAGCACAGAAAAGTGCTACAGTGATTTCAAGTCTCAAAATCTTATGTTACGTTAGTTGAGCTACCTAATAAATTCCTCCTATTTCACCAAAAGAAAGGTTACAAGCTGGTCCAAACCTACATGCTCCAGGCATCTGCATGGGGAGAAGTTTTCTGACAGAAGATTTGTCTCCTTTAATTTAGGAGACAAAAGCGCAATGAAGCGTAATCGTAATTTGACTAGTCACTATATATAACTATTCAGTCTGGAAGTAAGGTGCAATGTTTCACAGTGAGCTAACTAACTAGTGAATTCTTTAAGGCATGATAGGATGCTTTAATAGCTTAAAATCAAAAAAGGTTATATCTTGATATAGAAGTCCATCAAAACCCCATCAAGGCAATGGTTATTTAAAAGGTTCAGCTTATAAAATTTATGAAGTATTCAACATTTCTGCTCTGTCAGATATAAATACTTGAAGAATGTAAGTGCTTATATCACAAAAGGATGACAAAGTATTTTGCAATCTATGAGAACAAAAGAGGATGTTGATCAGCTACCAGGAATAAATATGCTTCATTTCTAATTTCACAGACCTGGGTGACTTGCTCCAAAGAGTCTTAAAAGAGCTGAATGTGGAGATTTCTGATCCACTGAGGTTTATTTTTAATCTTGGAATAACAGAAAGCTAATAGAAGAATAAAGGAATGTGAATGTTGTGTTCATGTTTTAAAAAGCCAAACAGAACAAGATGTATAAATGTAGAAGGGTTTAGCCTGCAGGAAACATCAACCCTGGAGGAAATAACACAAAAGCTTCTATCCAATGTGCTTAATAAAAATATTAAAGGATAAGAATACAATACTTAATGTCATTAGACCTTACTCAGTGGAAAAAATTTCTGTCAGATAGACCTGGTATCATTTGAATGACAATTGCATAGATGAAACTTTTTTTTTAAAGGCATTTGACTGAATATCACAAGACAGTTCTGCTTAAATTAACACCATACAAGAGCTAAACAGGACATAATATTAGATAGTCTTTAGCTGACAATCTTGAAAAGCAGTTGTCAGTGGGGCATCACTACTGAAAAAAGGCATTTCTAATGCACCATATGGATCTATATCTGGTGCGAAAGTACTAAGCATTTTATCAAATGCCTAGAAGTAAATATAAAAAGCACTGAAGCTAATACTTGAAGGGATGACCAAGTTTGGCAGAGTGCTAAATGCCTTTAAAGACAGAGCAGTCATACAGAGTCATCCATACAGCATGGTAGTCCAGACCCTTCCAACCCAAACTAATTTTAAAACAGTTGAATACAAAAGCATATGAGCTTATAAACATGGAATACCAGCCATGACTACAGGAGCAGGAAAGAGAAGCTACGAGGGAGCAGCACCCTGCAAAGCAGTGAAAGCAATTTAGGAAACTTCGGAGGAGAAAGCATGAGCTTCCACTAAAGCACTATGGCCAAAAGGGCCCGTTCAGTCTCAGGATATATGACTAGAATAAGCAATAAAAGGAAGATGATGTTACTTCTTCCTGTGGCATTGGTAAGATAAGCACTACAACACTAGGTATAAACCTAGTGTCTACATTTTCTTAAAGAAAGGACTGTAAAATATTGCAAAGAATATATCAAGTGGCTTCAACATGATTCGAGAACTAGAATAAATGCCTTACAGTAAGAGACAAGGAACTCCACCTGTTCAGTTTTTCAAAAGACAAACAGAGAAGAGACTTTATTATGAATAAGGGAGAAACACTGGATTTCTGAAGCATTTTTGTTCTAGTAGAAAACTTCATCACAAGAACCAGCATTTGGGAGCTACTGTCAGAGATTCCAAACAGATATAAAGCCCGATGTCTATTAAAAGTAGGGGGCAATTAGCCTTCATAGCAACTTACGAAAGAAAGCAATAGATTCCGTCTTTTAATGCCTTCACATCAAGGCCGGTTAAACACAACTCTCAAAAAGAAGCCCCAAACTATTAGATTTAATGTAGGGGAAGCATGAGGAATTATGACTTGATATTTCTTGCTTACGAACACGCTGGCACTATGCATAGAGTGGGGAAAATTAGATATTGACTGAAGGCTAAGCTAGATGAGCTCAATAGTTCTTTTGGTCTTAAAAGACTCTGACTTTTTGAAACCTTTACATGACATGAATCACTCAAGTAACAGGACAGCTGGCTGCAGCTTTACTTTGAGTAGCAGGCATTTGTTTTCGACAGAGTTGAGCAACAGACCAGGAATTACAGCTCCTGGTTTCTATTCCTGATCCTACCAGTTGTCTGTTGGACAATTTTTCACAGTTTATCTCACAGTCTTTTCTTTGAGGGATTCAGTAACTAAATAGCGGCAATATATCTCATTTTCCAAAGAAAAATTCTGTGCTTTTCATTTGTGGGGTTTTTGTTTATTTATAAGTCTCCAGTACCCAAAATGCACAGAGACCCAGGTGCAAAGACAAGTCTTACTCGTCCTTAAAACATCTTTAGCAGCACCAAACGGCACACAGAAAATGACAAGCACTGTACCATGGTGCGTAGCTATTTGTAGAAACACTTTTGAGTTAATACAGCAAAGGGAACAATGGCACTCCTGGCAGGACAAGATGGACAAGGTGACCTAGTAGGTGTTTACTATTTCTAATATCTATGATTCTCTGGAGTTTGTCCCAGTAGGGTAGTCTCTTTTCATCTCTTTTTTACACAGCACCAGTCCACCTTTTTAAGGCAGTAAAAAACACTCCTTGGTTTTTAAGTTTCCTTTAAAGGACAACCCCACATAGATTCAGCACTCAGAAAAATGGCCCAGTTGGGCAGTAATAAACCTTCTTAGCAGTTACTTCCACAGGTACAGCCACAGGGAAAGCAATACACATAATCACAAAAGTAGTGCTCGATGGAGAGATTCCCAAGCCCAAGTTAAAGTCTGGGAGCTGTCTGTCTGCTGCTATCACAGCCCATACTGATTTGTTGAGATTTCCTTACTGTAAATGAATCTCCCTCCAAGCCTTTACAGAATCCCTCATTCCATACAGGGAAAGACCACTCAGTACAGAAGGGCAGCCACCTTTCAACACAGCTCAGAGGCAGTTTTACAGCTCCACTTGTTAATATCCTCATCTGGGATCAATTGCTGTGGGGACCTTAACAATTATTAACGGTTAAAAGTGCCAGAATAACCTTATCTTGCATTTCTCTGCAGTGATTCAATCTAGCCCTTCTTATGCTCATCTCGGTTAAAGCAACTTCCTCAAATGGAGCCTGCCTGACACACACACAGACATTTGTTTTCATTCAAACAGGCATCATTACACCTCTGATCAACCCATGGCACTCCAGCCTTCTCTGAAGCCTTCTGTCTTTGTTCCTCCAGCTCCTCCTGCACACATCTCACTTCCACATCTACAAATTACTGCTTCATTTGCCCAAACCTGCATATCCTTATACCAAATTAGCTCTCTGCTCATCTGATATCCCACTGTTCAGCCGCCTTCCCCAGCTGTATGCAAGCCTGTGCAAGGAACATTGCTTTGGTGTATCATGGCCTCTGGTTGGTCAATACATCATAGTTAATGAAAGGCAAAGCAAATGCAACATCTACTTGAAAATAGTACAAGGATCCTAGAAATGGAGAAATGGTGTAGCTGCACCAGTAAATATTTAAACATAACAAGATCCATATTGCGTCTGACTAGCACCCCGTATCTGAAAATAGCCTCCTTAAATACCCAGGCAAATCTAACAGAGCAGGTGTGTAGTGATACTCCCCTAAAACTGTTTCACAGACTCCACCAATTGTGGAGAGTTTACATGCAGAAGGTGATGTCTTCATATTTTACAGAACATCTAGGATTTTTCTTCTGTTCCCCCCACCCCGTGTCTTCTCCCATCCACATCCCTTTCCATTTATAATTCCACTAATGAATCTTCAGACCTCAGCAAGGATCCCAGAGCTCTTCCTGGTGTGGCCTTTCCATGGGAAAACTGTTTAGTCCTACATTCTGTTTCTTAGCTTCCAACTAGTTCTTCCTCTGTGCAAGGACCTTCTTTCTTTGCCCATTG
This sequence comes from Chauna torquata, assembly GCA_013399475.1. Taxonomy (NCBI): domain Eukaryota; kingdom Metazoa; phylum Chordata; class Aves; order Anseriformes; family Anhimidae; genus Chauna; species Chauna torquata. The sequence goes on along the minus strand of VXAL01013497.1, from coordinate 134,835 downwards.
CTTTTTTACTTCTTGAAGAGCTTTTTGGCAAGAGACCTCATGAAAACACTTTTGAAAGGTAAAAACAGAACAGAATATCCCAAAAGTTGGGAGGGACCCACATCATTGAGTCCAACTCCTGGCTCCACACAGGACTACCTAAAAATTACACCGTAGGTCTTAGAATGTTGTCCAAATGTTTCTTGAATTCTGGCAGGCTTGATGCCATGACCACTACCCTGGGGAGCCTGCTCCAGTGCCTGAAGGGTACATCCACCTCTACCATGTAGTGTACATCTACCCAAACTCTCCTGTCCACACACTTATTGATAGCTTCAGTAAATCCAAGGAATTTCCTTGTTGCCCCAGTTAAAATAACAACGCCATTACTAGTCGTAAGTCATTGGCAACATTATGAAAGATAATCTGCTGAACACTTACCAAAAAGTGTCCTTATACAAACCAAGTCTGTCCATAAGCTCTAGTTGCAAAACTACTGTCAAAAAGATTACTCTGAGGCAAAGGGAACACCAGCATTTATTTGCCCCCTCCTCTGCAGGGTGCACTGGAAAATCTCACCTCCAGGAGGAATGCGGAAACAGAACTGGTACCAAATTTTAAAAGAGCTGTGTGGAAGCCAGCTGTGGTTTCCACAGACCCAAAATTCATAAGAAGAGATAAAAGTGATTTAGAAAACATACTCAATGTCAAAGCTGTCATCTGAATTATTAATGTATAATGTATAGACTTTACGTGAAGCTCACTGTTGAGATGAAATTTGTTAGGTTAATAACTTACATGCATAATTAATTTTTCTTGTGATATATATGATTTTTGAAGTTCTAACAAAACGTGTACAGGGGTTGTAAACAGGGAGACTAGCCTGAAGCCAGAAGAGCTAAGCACATGCTAATTAAGAGAACATACTAGAAACATATACTAAGAAAAAAAACAGAGAAGGGAGACAATGCTGTGTTTCTATGTGATCTCCCAGCATACAGTCAGGAAGAATAGGAAGCAAGCTCAGACAAGGCAAGAGAAGCAGGCGCACCAAGCTCAGGTGAAAGAGAAAGGAGACATTTAGTGTTCTTGTCAACTCAGAAGAAGGCAACTTCAGGACAAATCCGCCCTGGAATACAAACTGAGAAAATGGAGGAAAGTGCTAAGCTGACAGCTTGCCTGGTTAAGCTGAACAACAATGCAGGAGAGGAAGAAGACATTCTCAAGTATAAGGACAACATATACTTCAAGCTTTGCTTTGTAACCAATTTCAATATTGCAATTGATTGTTTAACCATTACCTGGACAGAATAGATTAACTGGACATTCCCAGATACAGCTTCTACTCAAGAAATGTGACAAATACAGCAGTCTTGTCCTTTAAGAGCAACAAGTCACAAGGTTCATGGCTTGACGCAATCTGAGAAAGCTTTCACCTGTGCTACAGGTGATTTTCTTCACAGTTCTTCACAACTTCAGAGATGGGTGACGCGACTGTCCCTCCTTTGGGGGCTACAAGCACATCCCATTTAGTAAGCAGCCACAAAGTGCGTTGTAGGGCAGATATAGAAAAACAGTGATTACAGTGATCCCATCATCACTATAAGGTGGACGGATTTCACCCTAGTGTTTCACTGGTGGTCTTAAGAAAAATTGTGGGTTTGGAGAAAGCCATATAACAAGTAGCACAGTGTGAATATTGTGGTGGTTTTTTTGTCTGTTTGTTTGGGGGGCAGGAGAGTGGCATTAATCTAATGGTCTGATTTGTTGGGAAGACGTCCTAACATTGCCAAAGTTGAACGCTAGACTAAAACCCATATCAGAGGTCTGAGAGAGGACTGGCACCTACACAAATCAAAACAGCTACCTCTTCTCCTACCTAATCAGACAGCAGCCATACTGAGCTAACATCGCCTAGAAGCGTCCCAGTACCAGGCAAGCCTTACAGGATCTGCCACACTTTTAAGTCAGCACGTAACAATAGGAGGGAAACCCTTTGTTTCCCCATTTTGCTGCCCTCACGCTCTATGAGAGAATCTTCCCAGAAGTACAGCAGGCAAAGATGGGGAAAAGGTTTTCCTTTCAGAGCCTGGTCAGGATTGTTCCAGTGGTTTGTCCAATCCTGCTCGTAAACACGAAAACTTCTGTGCTGCTCTCCTAGCATTTCACAGCAATATTTCAGTCACCTCAAGCACTCTGAATTCCACTCCTGCATCTTTTCTCTGACAAAAGTTCAGAAATCAGCAGCGTACTTATCTTCACATCTGTTCAGGGCTTGAAATCTACTGGAGCACTTCATAACCAAAACCAAAATGTAAACGAGTACTGGCAGGCAGCTGAGAAGCAGATCAGAATGGGGTGGATCTGATCGGCCTTCTAAAATCACTGGCTTCATTCCCTGTTGCTGCTACCGCCTCACGATGGCATGTGCATGCAAAAGCAGATATCTGCCTAGCTCCTGCCCCAATCAAGGGAACATCTTGCCTCTGGCTTGCATCTCACTGCATTCAGCTGTAGAAAAAGAGGGAAATCTCAAGGACAACCAATCCATCCAGGATGTTCTGCCAAGGCTGCTGTTCTTAGCTGAGGAAATGGTCCTCTCCATTTTCCTCAGCTAGAAAGAGGGAGAGAATATACCCACACACACATTATCCTAAAGCCCGCAGGTGCCAGCAATCCAAATAAACGTAGAGCAATTAACAGAATTAACACAGCTTTAAATAGCTTGGCTCACCAGATGCGGACTCCTAGCAGGGTTCTATAAAATGTAAAGTTATTACAGATAAAGCCATTAATCATCTATTCAGAGACTTGTTCTAGATGCAAAACCCATTCCACTTAAAATGGCTAATAACCAGCAAGGCACAGATTTAATGGGAACGATTATGCCATTCTCAAGCTCCATTTCTAAACAGCATTTTTCATCTCTGCCACCTTTCCCAAACCCGTGTTCCTTCTCTTTCCTAACACTGATACAGTAAGAAAGCTTCTTTGCTGGCATCATCAGAGCTACCTCTCAGGGTGCTAAACTGAGACACAACCTCTCAGTCACTTCCAGTCTGGCCAGAGGACCTTGGTGACTAGCACACCATGCATCATTGCTGTCCTGGATGCAGTTGTTACCGTTCAGTTGCATGTCATCAGCCCCGTGCAGCTCACAGATAACGAATGCTCTCCCTCCAGTGCTAAGTGCTCAAGTGCTAAGATCTGTGCTTATGAATTAGGAGCATTTGAGTTTTCTCCCTTCTGGTGATTTGAAGTCACCAGTAGCTGTGGTATGTTATACAGCAGTCCTCCTGATGTTCCCTTAAGAACTGTTCAAATAAACACATTCCTATTTTTGTGCTACTACATCTATATTTTGCTAGCTCCGTCTATATCTTGCTAGCTTTCAATGCTAGGTTAAAGGTTGGACTGAATGATCTTGGAGGTCTTTTCCAGCCTGAATGATTCTGTGATTCTAAAAGAAGTGTGGGCAGGGAAGCAGACCCTAACCCATCTTTGAGTGCTGATCTTACCATTTCTAGCACCTCCACTTATGGAACTGTAGCTCAAAGAGTATAAAAACTTGTGTTGAGCAATTCAGAGTTTAAATTGCATCTTTCCATATATCTGCATTATGCTCACTGATTTGCTTTCTGATCTAAATCAATTCTGCTACTGCGGCTTGAAGGAGGGAGAGAGAACAATGCCAAACCACAGATATTCAGTGCAACACACAATGTCCGTAGTAGAGCAGAGCCAGACAGCAGGAATGACAAATAATTAGAACAGAAAGAAAATCAGAGACAATACAAAATCTGGTTGTATCAGAAAGAGCCCACTGCCTTTTCCATGCAGTTCATGAAACAAATGCTGCCCAGTTATTGCTGCCTACCTCCTCCTGTCCTACTCACACTTGACAGCTAGCTGGCTCACTGCTACAACGGGAGTGGTGGACCTGGGGGGAGGAGCCCAGCCCACCCACTCAGCATGCAAACCTCGTCATCCTTTCTTGCATCCCTTATTGGCAGCTGCAGCAGCTTGGCTTTTCATGGTGGGTAGCAGCAGCTCAGTCTTTCCCCACTGCTCACAATACACACACAGGCACGCACACACACTTCATAGCAATAGTCCAGCCTTAAGCGTCAGGCAAGATTTATTTAGTGGCTGCTGTTCCCAAAAACATAGCACTTGTCAAGTGGGAAATAAACTACCATAGCCAAAAAACCCACACTAATTAAAGCTCTAAAAATCAAAACACACTTCTTGCATACCACAATTGAATGATCACAACCTACCCAGAAGCACAGCTAGAGCATAATATTCACTGCTGGACACCTCTGTATTTGAAGATTGCAATAAAATGAAGAATCTAATAGGAGTAAAAATAATTGCCGAGAAGGCTGAGGACTTGCTAATGGTCCCAAAATCATATTGAAATGGGGTTAATTAGAAGTTCTAGTCTTAAACCCAGTGGTGCCTGTTCCTGCTGGTGAAGGTAGCAAATATTTTCACAAGAAGCATAACTAGTTTCATGAAAAGAAAGTGTGTTCAGGGATACAGTTACGTGGGGAGCAGAGCTCTTTTAATTCTTGAGCTTGAAGCAGCTACTCAAATACAGAAGGAAAAGTGCTTCTCTTATCACTATTACAGCTATGTCAAGAGTCAGAGGGTGTATTGTAGCAATAGAGGATGTTAAGCTCTGTATGCTCCATGTCATTAACTCTCTGCCTGCTGATCTTTCAAACCCTAGATGCCAAAAAAGTGCATATTCTTTTTGCCTTCCTTGGTGATGAGCATCCCAGTCATTCCTAGGCTGAAAGTGCCTGTTTTATACACGTATACTTAAACAGCATAGTTCTGCAGGTTCTCTCCCCTGTAATTTTCAGCTGAGTTTGGTTTATGAATATTAGTTTATGGTAGGTCCTAACTCTCCAAACTACCTGTCTGTATTTCTGTCTGACAGTGTAAGATTCATCCTTAGCAATCTCTTTAATGCAACAATGACAAATAAAAGAGTATCTTCTATTTTCTTTCTGACTGTTCTCACCTGAACCAAGAGTTCACTAAGCTCAGTGAACTACCATGCCAAGCAAGGCAGGAGAAGCTCATTTACTTTCATCACAAGCTGAGAAGCCGGGCTTTGGACAGTTAAGATCACAGCAAATAAGCACTACTGTCAATAAGGATGGGACCACATTTGACTAACAGAATAAGAAAAAGACAGCCAGAAGTCTTTTTCCACAGTAACCTCCATGAGTATCACCACTGCTCTGCTGACCACTTTGGACTCAGCTATGTTTGTCCTTCAAACAATTGTACCCTGTCTTAGTTTGCTAATTCCTGAATAGAGATGGATTAGACCACGTAAGTGTGCAAGAATTGTTGCTTTAACATCTCCATTCTTTAGCACCTGGGTTTCCAATTACCTTTATTATGTGCCCAAAGCACAGGCTATATTGCTCCAATCCCCGTTACATTTTCTAAATTTGCCTATATGAATACAGTTCTACACCTGTAAACACTCATTTTCTGAACAACAGCACATGGCACATCCCTTGCAGGTACAGAAGCTCAGCATGAGTCAAGTTCATTATGCAGGAAAGAACAGCATGCTCCTGATGGTCCTGCTGCAAAGCAAGCCCAGATGGCTATGGCACCAGGACAGAGGGTCACGTGTGGATGGCTCAGTCAGGACTCAGTGGAGTGTTCTACTACTGCTGCAATGCATCAGCCTGCTGGCTACACTGCCCAGTGGTGACACCAGCCTCTGCTTCTGGTTTCCTCCCTCGGTACCTGTGCTAGTGACAGGAAAGAGTCAGACCTGGTTAGAGCACACATTCTAGCCCCATAGATTAACTCATGAGCACGGCACTAGTACACGTTCAAACAGCCCTGCAAAAAGATGCCTCTCATGCCTTCTGCACAGAACATTTCAGCATCTGTTTGCTTATCAATGCCTGCTTTAAAATGTGTGCTCAATCTACACATATACTTCATTAATCAGACTTTTGGCCATTAGTTACTTTTATAAACTTTCTACGAGTGCATTAACTTCAGGAACTCAATGCCACTGAACTGTTGACGTATTCTCTTTTAAATGAATCCCCCAACAAAACGTATGCACTGAGACTGAACCAGAACACTTGAAACCTGCTGTCTGCCGGCTTTTAAGAGTTCCAAAGAACAACTATATTGTAATAAATGTGACCTTAACTAGAACCTGTATTTGTTCAATGTTGACAGAACCATATTAAAACAAAACAGTTTGTACTTGTACACTCACTGTGGCTAGATTCTAGAGCCTTTGCTAGGAATTTCATTCGAGAAAGAATGTAGGAGCCTAGTGGTTTTTTCAGTACACGTGATAAAATAACATCTCCTCCATCTCCTGTACCAAAGTCAGCTGAAACTTCATCTCCTTTCTTTACATCTCCCATCTTACTAAGCACAAAATAATTCTATCACTTCATTTTCATACTCAAATTCCTTCACCAAGGACTAATTTCATGAGGCAATCTCAACTGTTGTCCTGCTTAGCAGTCCAGAGCTACTCACAGGAGCTTCATCTACCTTCTCTTTGTTTCTGCTGCTATTCTAGTACCAGCATCATCACTGCTGCTCTGAACTGACTGCCATTGGTAGAGGAACCTTCTCTGCAGGTCTTGCTGAGTCAGACTTCCCATATCCCATCTCATTACAACAAAATAAATACCAGCCTTGCCTTTACTTAGTTGTCTCTCTTCCCCTCATTGCCCCTGATTTTTTCACTCTGAGGCGTTGCTTGGTAATAAGTGATATGAAGCACTAAAACAAGAATGCTTTTGTGGCTGGGTAAATACTTTCCATGGATGTATGGGCAAGTCATGAGTACACTACTTTTCCACTTTGTATGCGGTCTGAAAGATTTGATGAAATAGCATACGCAAAAAGGTTTTCAGAAATAATTGTGCAGTTTGATACTGTCAGGTGAAATATAAGACTACAGTAGGGGTTAGATAGCCATCAGCTTTTATTGATAACTACAATCAGCACAGGGAGCCCTAGTAACTGTGTGGAGAGTTGCAAGGGACAAGCTGACGGTCAGATCAGTGGTCCAACCAAGGTTCAGCTCAGGGACATCCCTGCCTCAACTTACATAGTTTTTCTTTTTGACAGCAGATTATATATATCACGCCTATGTAGTTACACATCATACAATGCAATATTGCAATAATTAGAAGCTAGGGCCACTGTGACCTGGAGATCATCAGTGGGGGCAGGATGTTCGCTTCATGAGCTGGGACTAAATCACACAGAGCGCCATGTCCTTGACTCCTTGCCAGTCTTCTGAGTCCTCCCCTTACAAATAGATTGAACAATAATTGAGGCTAGCTTATGTCATTTTGCAGCAAACCCTCATCCAGTATAATTATGTCAGCAAAACACTTGCTACAGATGCAAGTAAGCCAAGCTGAAAGTTCTCTCCTGTGTCTCACATGAGGCAAGGCAATAATACTAGTAGAAACCTTTCCTCTGTAATGTAGGTAAGAGCTAAGCTATGCATGGAGAAGAAGCCTTGAATAACTGCCTGGCTAAAGCAAAGCTGCAGCACTGGCAGCACACTAATACACTTGACAAGACTATTGATTTTAGTTCCTGTGGGCCACGTCATTAATCCTTACTAAGAATGCGTCAACATGAGAACATGAAATATTAACCTCTGGAAAGCACAGAGCAACATGTACTTCAGTAAAGAGTCTCCCCAAATCGAGCAGAAGTTTAGGTTTTAACTGAGTTTATAACTGAAGGAGACCATCTCCCTTTCTGGACAGACATGGAAGAAGTCTCCTAAGATGCACTGCACCTGTGATGCACTTCTTTCAGCTCAAAGAAGCAGAGAAACCCCCATCAGACCTTGCTCAGGTTCAAAAATGAGCTGCAAAGCCAACAGTTTGTTCAGGACTGATCTTCATTTGAACAGTCCCCAGCCTCAACCCCTGTTGCTCTGATTGCCTGGGACTAGGTTCTGTTCTGGATTTCTCCATTTCCTCACCTGAGCTGATCCACGGGGAGGGGGGGGGAAGCATTTCATACCCATCAGCAACAATGCAGCTGGCTAGTTAAAATACACTTTTGCAGTAACCTATACATGCCTTGTGCAAACTTCCAAAGTATGTATTGTACACTCCTCCCCTTAGCTTCACAGGAATGCATAAAGACATCAAAGATAAAACAAGAAGAAATTAGTAAGTATTACTGTTAAAGATGAAAATTCCCCACAGGAGCAAGGTTGCAGTAATTCCAGGAACATCTGATAATACCCAGTAAGAACACCAGTCAGTTGTGACTGTCAGTTCATTGTGCTGAAGATATATGCTCTCCCTGCCAGGAGGAAGTAAAGAGCAATGATAAAAAGATGGAGCAACAGGTAGAATGGCCTTGTTTTATCCATGGCTTTCCACGAGTGGCAGGTTATATGACATCAACCAAGTCGTCTCATGTCTGTGCATCGAGTTGCAAAACAGATGGGCCCTATGATCTAATACTGTTAATCATTATCAATTAGAGTTTCAGTGCACGTATTTACAATGTAAATGGGCACAGTGCATCAAATTCTATACCACTGAACTTTCTGTGTAAGATCTTTGCCATTCACAAGGATCACAATTTAGAAGAAAAAGCATCAGGCACTATGCAAATATACTCCAAAATAAAAGATATTCATTTGCTCTGTCAAACTTTTTGCCAGACATTCTATTCTGACTTTTTCCTGGAAGCTCTTAGAGTGGGATAATCTGCTTTCTTGGTGTTTAGGAACTGGGGAAAGTTAAGAGAATTTCCACCAAAGAGCATTAAAGAGGAACAAGCTCAGAGACTACAGGGACTGCTAGATAGTTTGTGCCCTCCATGCCTAAGTTCCTCCAGATGAATTAATTCAGATTAATTAAATGTTGACATTATCTTACTGTACCACAGGATGCTTTCCTCTATATTCTCCATCTGCATCACAAAAGCTCACCTCTGACCTTTGATCTCCCATAGACACTACACAGAAATCTGCATCCTATCTCTTCTTTGCTCCCTGGCTCAAAGTACAGATGTAGACTGTGTTGGAACAACTGCCTTGCCTTCATTTTCGAGAACAAACATTCCTCTTTTCACCCATCCTCACTATGCAATTCCCTAAAAAAGCCACTAGCAAAAATTAACTGAATTAAATGCCTCCTCCAGAAAGGCTGACATTCATCACACTGTTAAATGTCCGTGTTGGGACCATGAGCCACAGAAGACATTTATGCCTGGTTTGAGTGGTGTTATAGATTTTCTCCTACACTTGTGTATGGGGTAAATCTCACTCTAGTAGTTTATACTTGAGAAAAGAGGATGGCATGATCCAATCTTTTATGGTTTTAGGATGCTGTGTGCATGTAAGCATATAGGCAAGCAAAACCAGGGAGGCACAGTGCCACTCCTTCCTGGCAGCACAGCAGAGGTCTGCAGGGCAACACAAGTTCCTCCAGTAACATAAAAATGTGTTTAGAAACAACCCTACTCAAAACACTGTTTCTTTTTCAGTGCTGTCAAAGAGCCCAGGGATAGATGGTCAAGGCACTTCAAGCTCCTGGGCGTTCAGTTCAGAAAGCCTCTTGCTCACCTTGGCTTCATGTCATGCACCACACTCACACCAGTAAGCGCAAGGTATTCTTTACTGCACACCGCAGTCTCGCAGGGCTCATGCCCAAGCATGCAATGTGTTGGCAGCCATCAGGCAGCCTGGGAAATATCGTATTGCCCAAATAAACAATCATATACCCTTTCTGACTCTGAGCTAATAAAGAAATACCAAATGCAAACCAGCCCAGGAATTAAGCTTATAAATACTATTTGATGAGAAAACACAATTATCCTCCCCCCCCCCCCCCCCCCTTTTTTTTTTGTTTTGGCTATTCAGGACTCTCTCAGCTTCTTGCCTTGTATCATATTGCTCTCAGCTTCCAAGTGCTTCCATTTCCACCTCCAAATTAAATTTTTCCAGAAACGTGCTTTTTCCTTAATTCACTCATGAGTTACAGCAGGAATTGCTCAAAATGTTGGCAAATGTCTCCCCTGTTGTATTTCCCAAGCCGCTGTGGTGTTGTATTTCTGCAACAAGGGCACTCAAAACCGTGTTGAAGGTCTTGTTGCACAGGATGCTCTACAGATGCAGAGGGAGACACGATGCTTGATTCTCAACAGGCACAGCCTAGAAGTGCAGCAGCACAGTGATCCACCACTGCAGTAGTTATGAAACTGGAAATTAAGAGTAAGAGGCACCTAAAAACTTCACATGCCACTGAATCTGGAAATTTAGAAATGAGGGCCATCATCAACAGGGCTGTTTGGGATGCTCTGGCAAAAAATAGTAATGGGAGATGAAGATTAAGACGAGATATTTTGAAGAGATGAATCATATTCAGGCTTTGGCCATGCTTTGTTTGCCTCTACACAGTACAGTTATCCCCTCCTGTTCTTTTTTTAAAATACTAGAGTCACTAATAGAGATAAGAAACAGACTGGTCCAAACACAATAGAGCAACTGGAGCAACAGTGGTGGACAAACACATGTGGGCAATTAGCGCCATTCATGCTGTAGCTGCCTCCGCAGCACATCAGTGAAATCCCTCACACTCATAAGTGTTGACTTGCCATCTCCTTTTATGCATTCCTGGGGTTCTGTTAAACTGCTGCTCTAGAATAGGTTCTTGGGCATCCAAACGCTCTTGGGCTATCTGGTCTCCCTGTTAGGGAGGGGCTCTTACAACCTCAGCTTCCTCCATCTGCCCTCTTTACACTCTGGATGATTTTTCAGCCTCTGTGTTTTCAGGCCTCCTACCTGCACCTCCAACCTCCTCCCCAGTCCAACACTCCACCCAGAAAAACTAGTCCCCAAACAGAAATGTCATCATCATTAACATTACACATGCAAATGAGCCTGAAGAAAAGACCTGGCTGTAGATAGCATCCAAGATGTATACACAGCAACCGGGCACACTCATGGACCATTTGGAAATCTGGCTCCGAGCAGCTAAATTGCAGACAAAAATGATCTAAGCTTTCACAGCTTTCTCCCATCATGGCCAGATGGTGCCTGACCCCTGCAATCATTTCTGCCATATTCCACCCATATGCAAACCTCACTGCTTCCATCAAGCTGTTAGTATCAATAAACACTTTCAGAATTGAGATTTTAATAAAGCATTGATACAAAAATGTGAGTATTTCATAAATTCTCTCATACACATCCATTCTTTAGGGACCACCTTAGGCTCTTCTACAGCACTTCCATCTGTACTAAGTACTGCTCCAAGTAAATCAATCTGAATCGCTTGCTCCCTAATAGAGCCTCAGGAATATTCTGATTCTCTCCCTTCCCTAGTGATCGGAGACTGAAATTCAGTTTTCCCTCTTTGCCTACACAGAGGAACTTCCCACTCAGCCTCTCTCCATATCCAGTCCTGATTACTGGATCCTCCACCCTGAGACTTTGTAGTACATATAAAATATAGCTGTTGGCGTTACGTTTCTTGTCCTACCTCTTTCTGGCCATCCAGGTGTTCTTAAATGTTATTAATAGATCCTTTTCCCTTTCCACCTTCTGACAGTGCTTCTCCCTGTTTATCCATTCATTGACTTTTAAAGCACTGTCACACCTTCCCTAACACCCACTGAAGAAAAAAAAAAAAAATTTCTGCCCACTTGTCTCAGATATGCCTCTGTACCTCCTATCCCATCTCTATAGCTGGTTTCCTCCATGACAGAAAAAAAATCAGATTCTCCCCGAAGTTCCTCTATAATAATTTATCTTAGGACTGAATGTCTAGGTTGTCTTAGATTTTTGCAAATAGAATGCAATGCCCATGTTTGATGTCTATGTACTACACTATTTGCATATTCTGCCTTTTAAATTTTAATGAAAAAAGCTAATTTTTTTTTTTTTCCAGTCTTGCTCCCTTCATTACGGTGCCAGGTATATAGCAACATTGCTAGGATGGCTACAGAGATCTGTAAAACACACAGTGCTACCAGACGTTGGGATATCTTTGATTTATATTAAAAAGAAATAAATCAAACTTCAAATTCAACACTTGGATTTACAATTTAGGTATATTACTGCTAGCAATGTAATGTAATCTCTTCAATCAGACCCTGTAGCTGCAAGGAAAAGAAGAGGCAAGAGGATATATTCTGTGGCAAAAGGAGGATACGTGAGCTCACACAGTTCAAAGAGATGGTGAACTTCACCAGCGCTTACCTAGATCCTGCAGCAGGGGAGCTCTGAGACCCTGAGCTCCTTGCTCCTTAGACCCTTAGCTCAGTGGCTAGGTTCCTCCTAAGTCAGAGCTGCCCATCCTCCTCCCACCAACCCCAGCTGAGTGGAGGAGTCCTGCCCAGCTGCAAAGAGGCATTGAGGGTCACTAGGCACTCTGCCCCATTGCACTTCAGTACCTGCATGTAACCTCAGAGGAAGTGGGAAGGCAATGCTCCACTCGAGGAGCCCTCCTAGCTCCCATGTGAGCAGTTTGGTTGCCGTACTGTGAGGCTGACAGAGTCCTAATGAAAGAAGCAAGGTTACAGGGCGAAGGCAGAAAGTCTCACCCCAAAGCCTCCATCAATTCCTTTGCCTTCCTAGGAAATCAAGATACCCCCAGGAACAATATTTACTGTTATGGTCTCTCCTACCCCTTTGTCCAACTTTCTTAGCTTAGGATATTCTCTTAAAAGTTCAAGCTCCTCAAGAACTGACTGATGAGACACTAAGTGTCCTTCCCAGCTGAAGAGAAAAAAATTAAAATATAACCTGTGGGGATAGATGTATGAAATATATTGTCATGCTATGCAGAGAGCCAAGCAAAGTCCCCTGTAGCCAGGATCCAGAAACTTGACAGACACAAGCACCACACTAACCCAGTTTTGCCTCTTCAGGGATCAAAGCAAGCTACCCCCAGGGCTCATGCTGGTCCCTATATGCATTCCAGCTTTTTAGGAGCCAGTTCAGGTTTCTTTCATACCATACTGCATTGCATTACCCTGACATTTCAGAGCTAAATGTAAAGAAAACACTCAAAAGTACTGTCCCCTATTTCTGTGTGGATCTCATGTCGATCCTGCTACCTTTGCCATCAGTGGTTTCTTCCCCAGCAAAAGAAACAAGAGGAAAACAACCCCAGGAGGAATTTCAAAAGGCAAACTTTTCTGTTCAATTCATCCAAAGCTCCACTTGATGAAAGCACCACCTTCTTTGACAACTGAGAATAATTCACTATATATGCAGTGAGAACCCTTCCCAGCCTATACAGACTGGATGTTTTGGTCAGACCCTGCTCCTTGTAGTTATCGGTATCATAGCTACATTTCTAGATTTTGCCAGGACACTGACAGTCATTTAGGTCTCCTCCTTCTCCAGCTGCAGCTCCCTGTCACCCCCATTTACCAAACCAGAACTGAGGAGAAGCAGAACTGTTGGTTTCCTTACACTTCCTAGGGGTACCAGTGCTAACTCATCCTGGGGCCTAAGGGGTACGGAGGAGCCATGGGCTGGAAATGCAAAGTGTTAATTAAAACCATGGCTTTCTTTTGAAATGTTACATTTCTCCATTTATGTCATTTCCAAGTATCTCCTCATTACAACCCTGAGCTACACACTTAGGTTTGGTGAACGATATATACCAAATGTCCTCAGAAGCCAGGCAATGTACATCTTGCACATATTTTCACAGCAGCTGAAAGCACCAGTGGGCCACTACTAAGAGCAGCTTGCTATTAAGCAGACTATAGCTCAAACCCAACCAGCACCAGTCTGTCTAACTCTAGACAGCTCCTCATACACACCTCCTGTCACTGCCTAGTCAAGTGAAGATTACAAAGCACATTCTGATTATTTTTATTCCTCTTCCTCTCATTCTTAAGTGGTTGCTTGGCTTTCCTTCACACAGAGCATTATAAGACTGGGATGGCTATGTAAGCGGCTCTTAGCACATTTTGCAAGCTAATAGAATACAAATGATTATATAAATAATAAAGCTGCTGAAGATTTTCTTGTCACTGCTTTCTCTGCTCCATTGGCTTGACTTAAAGCACACACAAAAATGGCCTCTGCTAAGTGTTATGTTCATAGCATCCATAAATAAAATTAAGATCCTGATTTAAAGAGACACTAAGAAGCTGTATCTCTTCTTGATTTCAATCAAACTGGGATGCTCAGTGCCTATGAAAATCAGGTCCAAGGCTCTATGGATGAAAACAGAAGGATCTGATGTCTGTATGATAGTTTGTATTCAGCAGGGCAGTTTCATTTCATATGTAAGATGCTCACATGCTCATTTTCAGCATACATGCATCCCCTTAACTAATCCAGAGGCCAGGCAGGACAGCAGCTCCAGACCAACAGCCATCACTCACATCAGTGGACTGGCCCATAAGATACAACCCCTGACACCACAGATCAAGCATCTGTAGGATGCTAACTTCTCAAGCAGTTACAGCTCTAGAACAACACCTAGCTCAGCATCACTGTTTCCATGACTCCTGCATGAAAACTCAGCTCTTCCTTCCCTCTGATATTGAATGTTCACACCAAGAGGATATTGTGACAACCCTCCGGGCTGCATATAAAATTAGACCCACCCAGCCACACCCCGTGAAAAACAGTATTACTACAAAATCACAACATTAGGGAGTTTCTTGCAAGAAACTTTTATTCCGAACTAGCTAGGAAGCTGACTGACAGAAAACTTTGGCAGTTTTTTCAGTAAGCTTTCTATAACACATTTTGGGGATGTCAATATCTGTATTGCCATTACTGACAGCGATCATCACAAATTCTATTAGGAGAATTAGGAAAGATGACAAATGGGGACTGCAGACCACCTACACAGAGCATAATCCCAAACAACAACTGCACCAAGTTTCAGATTAGGGCTGTGGCTTCATCTTTTATTATTTTCAAGGAATACTAGTCTATTATTCTGGTTCCTGCTGCTAGCCAGGCACTCCAATCTCTGTTACCCATGTGTGGATTTTCTCAAAGCTGTAGATTAACTGTATGACAGCAGCAGCCAGCCAGTGTGAGACAATATGGTTTTGGAAGCCAGCTAACTATTCGTGACCAATGCAGCAGTGCTCTGCTGCCTGGACTTACCAACACAGTATGCTTCAAGTCTACACGCCACATTATTGCTGTATCTGCATTATGCTCTCAGGCTGCAATTCTTTTCACCTAATTTGCATATGCATTTTATACTATCTTCAACTTTCATTTTTCCAGTTTATTCTACCTCTGTACCTTCCTAGCAAATTGACAATTGACTATATTCCTAAGTAAAATCCAGGAGCTTGAAAAGGAGTCTAAATATACTTCTAATTATGACTTTCCACCAAAAAATGCTGCTTTAAGCCATTTATCTTTTTGTTGTTGTTGTAATTTTTTATTTTTCTTGTAATTCAAGCACCAGAAGTCTGATTCTGACCATAAGCTCATGAGTTTTGCGGCTGATGCCTTCTGTCCAGCTGAATGACAAGTTTATCCTCACAGTGCTGCTGCAGTATCAGCATAAAATTCATCACAAGGGAAAGACACTGAGTGTGTAATGACAGGCAGGAAAAAGTGATGATTTTGAGAAACCAAAAGCACAGAAACAAGAATTTGAAATAATTACCTCTTTGAGGCAACCCATGAAGTTGTTGCTTACTGGAGAGCCAGGTAAATCAGCAGTACTGGGGCTCCCTCCCACATAGAAGAAGTCATCTGAACCCAGCATGGTGTAGTCCTCCTGTGTATAGCCAGTGGTGGTAAGGATGCCATCCACAGAGATGGTCACCTGTTCAAGGGACACAACGGACAAAGAAAATCCCAGCAATGACCTTACAATCCTGTACAGAACAAGTCACCTCCCTTATATTTTTATGTCAGTTTTATTAAA
The DNA here is from genome assembly GCA_013399475.1 of Chauna torquata. Taxonomy (NCBI): domain Eukaryota; kingdom Metazoa; phylum Chordata; class Aves; order Anseriformes; family Anhimidae; genus Chauna; species Chauna torquata. Next base: position 118,933 of record VXAL01013497.1, on the reverse strand, counting down.
GATTTTGTTGAGATTTGGTTTTTTTTGTTGTTGTTGTTTATTTGTTTGTTTTGTTTTGTTTGTTTTCTTTTTTAGTTCAGCCAAGCTCCATTTTCTGGTCTACTTCACCCACAATGGAAATGCTTCAGCATCTGCTTCCTCCTCTTTCTGGTATTTCAGCACTTTCAGGCTGAGCCAGCAGTCTACCCACTGAGATGCTTTCCATCTACTTAGGCCAGAAAATGGAACTGTCCTTGAAAGAGATTTTTCATATTAGCTGATTTTATGATTAATTAGTATTTATTTTAATGATTACAGTTAGTTATGGTTGTTAGTAAAAAAAAAAAAAAAAAGCACTAATGAAGAGACGAGGTTGGTATTTTTTATTTTTTTATGTTTCTTTTGCTCACAGCACACTGACAATCATGCATTCAGGGAGGGTCGGGGAAGGATCTCACTTTCAATACATTATGGATGTGCATGCCATGTGCCTAGAGACACACAGTCACCCACCACCCACCACAAAAATAAATTTCAAAAAAATGTATTCTAAAAACTAACGCAACCAAAATATAAATGGGAAAGAAATCAAAATAAAATAAATCAACCACACACCAATGAGAGAGAGAGAGAGAAGCAGAGATAAGGAAGAAAGAAAACATGAAGCGTGCACATACTGCACTTTGATATGTCATGCCACTATATCTGGAGCCCAGACAGATGAAAGGAAAAAAGAGATAGCAAAGAGAATGATAGAGAAAAAACTATTTCACACTTGCATGCAATCAAAAACAAAAATACCAAACAAACCGCACAATAATCCAACAAACTCAAAAACAAACAGGAAAGTCCCCAAAACCTCTAACCCCAAACACATGGAGGGTGAAGGGGAATGGAAGGAGAGGGAGGGAGAGGAGCAAGTGAATTTGATGTGTTTTGCTTAGATGTTGTTAGTGGTTTGAAGGGAAGATGAAGGAAAATATATTGAGGCCAGCAGGAGACGGGCGAGTCACCAGACGTGGACATGCCATGCAGAGTGTGTACTGAAACAAACAACTGGCTGAGCTCCTTTCGGCCGCGGCAGGTGGAAAGTCAGAGAGAGAGCAAGAAAGTGAGAGAGAGGGAGGAGGAGGAGAGAAAGAGGAGGGAGGGAAGTGGGGGAAATTCAGGAGAAAGAGGACAACTCCGGCCAGTTTGCCTATAACAGCCATTGCCACAACAAAAGGATGAGAGAAAAAGAGAGCCTTCACCACCACGGACTAGAGGCCCTGCAATGGTTCTGATCTAGAAACCTTCAGAGTAAAAAACAAAAATCAGAAGGGGAGGAAAAAAAGGAAAAAGAAGCAAAAAAAAAACAGCAAAAGGGAAAGCTAAACTCAAAAGCAAGGGAGAAAAAAAATTATCTCTGGAACAAAAAAGATGAACTAAAGAGGGAGTTGAGGAAACCAATGAAAGAAATGTCCAAACCCCATTTCCAGAACATACATGTTCATTGCTTTTGCAGTTCATTTTTTCCATTTAAAAAAAAAAGAATAAAGAAAAAAATGTGTTTTCAGTGAAATTAATATAAAATTAAAGGAAGAAGTAAGTAAAAGGAGGAGGGGAAAAAGAGGGGGTAAGGGAAGGAAAAGGCAGGTAACACACGGCAAACCCAAAAAAAGAGACAATAAGAATGATATCTACCAGACAATGTAGTTTGTTTACCATAGCGTGTCCAATGCCTGAGTGCTTTGCGGAAAAGGGGGAAGAAAGGAAATTAAAAAATCGTGAACAGAACGATTGTTAATTAAAATAACTAAAAGCAAAGATGAGTCGTTAGGGTGTTAGTACATTAGTTGGTTAGTAAAAATGACACATTGCATGAATGATCTAGTGTTAGTCTTTCAAAAAAAGGCGTGGGGCGCCTGACACACACAAAGTGAGAAAGAGGACAATATGACCAGGACTCTATGGGGAACCATGCCGTCTAGACTGTAAAGAAGAAGGGTGCTGCCCAGTCTTCCCACCCTGATATGTCGTTAACTTCAACCCTCATATACATTATCCAGGACTGAAGCAAAATTAAAACAATGCAATACTTACCTTTCAAATGCCCATGAAGGTGCTTCCCCCAAGCAAGAACCTTTCCCTCAGAGATGTACCAGTTTGCCCCTTCACCACAAACCCAGCCATGACTCCCTTCTTCCAGCCACCACCATCTCTATATTCTTGCTTGTCTTTCAAGCCTCACTGCCCTCAAGTGTTGCAGAGTATCATATCACAGTCATGCCAATATTTCTTTGGCTGGAGAATACAGCTGAAGATGAGTCCAAGACTCTGAGTCTGTCTTTACAAGTTTCTCAATCTGCAAGTTTCTTTACAGCAGGTGAGTTTGTGACTTTCAGGAGAAGCATACAAAAATGTGTGTGCTTGGGTGTTTGTGTCATCTGAGCACATAAGGGTTGAAACTCTCCTACAGTAGGAAGATACGTGTTCAGAAACTGTGTAGGACAAATTGTGTCACTTGCATCAAGATTGGAAAACAGAAGATTGACAGCAGTGTGTCTCTTGTTATACTGCACCTATATTACAAAGCAAGGACAAGTCACCAGTTAGTTCTTTTAGCTGAGTTTAGCAGAGCTACACTTATGCTTTGCTAATCCCTCCCAAAGTATGCAGATGCCAACTGTTTGAATCTACATGTTGTTTCTTGCTTGCTTTTTAGCAGCTGAGATCAAGATCTTTATGGCAGATTTTGCATGGTGACTAGCGTCAGTGCTAATATAGAAGTGCAGCTCATTGAGGCTCCATCTCCTTGTTCCATTGTGATCAAAGTTGGCAAGAATAATCCTAAATTGCACAAGGAAGATCTATGCTGGCTCATGTAAAAACCATCTTCTTGCAAATTTGGAAGGGTTGTGCGTTGACATTACTGTGTTAGTAAATGCATTTTACAAACAAGGAAGTTGGGATTTGGTGTGGGGGGAAGAGCATGCTAAAAGTGACACTGAGTGTCAGTAGCAGAGTTGAAGACAGACAAGGGAAGTCTGACCTTCAGTCTCCTCTCCTCCTCCAAACCACACTGCCCCAAACACACTCAAAGTCCTGGTAAAATACAGCAATGATCCTATTTCTAGTAAAGGCTTCACACAAGGGAGAAACAGGGTTTAGTTTTAACTGAAATAATAAGATAAATAAACAAGGAGATTTGCTTTGACATTAACAATCACTACTCAAGGGAATCTGTGGGTTCACATGGTTTGTCTCTAAGGAGATTAACTGCTGTGATAGTCATTTGATCAAAGAAAAAAAAAGAAAAAAGGAAGCACTTAGTACTCTCCTAGCTTAGCTATGAAACATTTAACAATTCCAAAAAGTACTGGGCGAAAGTCCAGCTATTTAAAGTTCTGCTCTAATTCCAGGAACAGCCAAAAAATTATGCAAATCCTCCTCCATCCTCTCCTCCCCAAAAAGAGCAGAGGAGAAGACTAGATGGCATCTTAAAGCTCCTGATAATCCATTTGGCTGGAATTGTTTTAGCTTTAGAACATATTCGTGGAATTTCTAATTTATTTTAAAGTTTAAGCCCTGATATTCAGGGGCAATTCTTTGCTGGTGGGTTTTTGTTTGTTTTTGAGAAAACGTGTGCATAGCTGGAAACAAGACTTCTAAGGACCTATACAATGCTGCAAGTTTACAGGTGAATTTGGGTCAGTAAAGATGCAGAGTAGATAAGTTATTACATACAAAATTATATAGGATGTAATGAATGAAAAAGTATACTTTTTTTTTTAACCTTGTAAATAATCTGTTTTGTCCTTTACTACATCTTCTATATGAAGAAATTAAAGGACTTCACATAAATCACTAAATTAAGGTTCATAGCCTGTCTGAAAAATGGTTAGGTATTCTACAGATAGGGAAACACTCTCACACACATACACAGACACACAGAACATACAGCCTGCTGGAAACTGCTGTCAGAATGAAGGAAAACAGAACTCTTTTACCCTGTGCTTTATTTGGAAGGGTGTGTTCTCCACCCCACCCCCACCCCCGCCCCTTAAATAAAGCGTTTATAAGGTCAAGGTACACAATGACCATTCTCAGTTGTGTACCGAAAAACGTCCATAACAGCTATTAACTAAATATCAGTCGCTGAAGTTCTCAATCTTTTTCAAACTCTTTATCCTGGAGAATGAATGGTTTTAAGATGTCTTCATCTCCAGTAATACCAATTAGCAGTAAGAATGCGCAGAACCTGGCAGCAAGGCCACAGCATTTAAGGCTTGTCTTTATTGAAACCTGGTGTTTAAACTTACCAATAATTTTGGATGACAGCTTTCGAGACTAGTAGGATTGCTTCTCCTCAAGGCCTCATCAGCTCTAATTTCTAAGTACTTTTATATTCTGAGTCAATGTCATCATTTTGAGACTGAACTTGGTCAGAAGTTGAGATGAAAGTATACAGGGAAAAGATACAACTCGAAAAAAACTCCAGTTTTACTGACATTTTGGGGTTAAACTGCACTCTATCATATCCATTGCCAGAATTGGACCACAAATCATCTCTGCTATTTATTCTTTATTTGGTTTTAAGATTGGCCTCTTTTTGGAAAGATCACAACCACCTTATTAAAACGTCATCTTTCTTGCCCAGTCAAGTTGGACCCTTTAAGAATTCAGAATCATAAGAAATATTCATAGTGAACAGAACGGGAGGGTTAGAAATTTCCAGTGCTGCTTAAATGACAAGAAATCTCACCAGATTTCTTATAATCGCCAAAACACTGTCCTGGTCTAATCAAAGATAAAGGGGCATAGACATATTTCCATTTAACCATGGGCCCAGAAAACATATTTAAAAAAAAAAAAAAAAAAAAGAACACTAGCTGAAAGATTAAGAAAAGAGAGTGAGAGCTTCCCATCCACAGTTTTGTCTGGAACCCTTCCCCACTTTCTACTTCTTCAAGATCCAAAGCAAACCTGTCATGAAGCAAGGATGCATTTTGCTTCAGACTCATTTTCCTACTGAAAATTGATTTCTGACAAAAACAAAAGGCAAGATCAACTAAAATGACCAGTAAACTACACCGAGACATTCTGAGACGAGCCATTCTGACACCATCTGAAAATAAGAAACATATCAAACAAAGCAATGTTTCTGACCCTCCCAGTATGACAGACCTCAACCAGTTGGTGCATCTCCCTCTACTAGACTGATGGGAGCATTTGTACAAAATAGGATCATTAAGACCCATCCACTGCATTCCAAATTAAATTTGCATCTGTGTATAAACTAGTGAAAATAGACTAATGTTGCCCTCAGCAAGAACCCTGCAGTCTCATGAAAGTTTGATGACAGATTTGTCATCAAACACCCAAACATTCTGAACATATACAAATACAGGAATTCACATTGCAAGACCTTCACCCCCAAAACCACATATTTAAAAGACAGATGTGAAATTGCCACAACAGAAATTACCCACTGACATCTATTGGTAGACTGCTTCTGATCCCTGGCAATGATAAGCCTATACTCAAGGATACATTTTATCTTAGCTATTGTAAAATGCTACCACAAAAGCTGTTTTCTCGGCAAAAGATATTGTATAAACTTGAATAAAACTACTAAGGGTTGTGTTAATATTCACATTAATGAGCAAATAAACAGATCACGTTGTCGTCACAAATTGATTTTAAAATCTCAGTTTACAAGCTATTTCTGCTGCCTCTACCAATCAGCATGACACCAAATAGTTTCTATCCACAGTGTAAACCTCATTTATCATGCGGTGGATGGGCCTTAGTGACTTGACATATTCACCAGCTTTCAGAGCAAGGTTATTTAATTTTATCTTATCTATTTACGTCTGAATTTATATTTCATGAGGAAGGCTGCAGGATTTTAAGGCTAGCCTGCTACCAAATACGTCACCTGACAGAGTTGTCTGCTTAGAAAGGCAGCATGCAGATGTGCAAAATTACAGTGGTAAAATCAGACAAAACTTTTCCAAAGTGAAATTGTAGGGTGCTGGATTGGCCTGGGTTTGCTTGACTTTTTTGATCCTTCCACTTTTCCAGTCCTCACAGCCAACAGAAGAGTCTCATAGGCAGAGACACAAGAACTAAAGTAGAATCTCATAGAAGGAAGGGTAAAAATTTTAAAAAGAACAAAAGAAGAAGAAGAGAGAATCAAGAAGACTCAGAAAGACTCCAGCCAATTAATTCCAAAACTATAAAGTTAATAATTACACACATACCCACCAGCCTGCATAGCTGCACACTCACATGCACGCACAAAAGAAAAAAAAGTAGAGGAAACAAAGATTTCCAGTATTAGAATTATGACATCATGGCAGTGGTTAGACAAATTAACAAAACTTAAAGAAAAAGGAGAGAGGTGTAGAGCGTTGGCTGCTAGAAAAATATTCCATTCCCACAGTAATTAAATGCAACAAGAATATTACTGATAAGATTGAATCATAATTAACTAAAAAAGGCAGAACAAAAACAGAGAAAAGAAAAAGGGAGATGAAAGTAAAGTTATGGCACAAGATTTTATTATTAAATCAAACTGAGAAAAACAGAAAATTAATAAAGTGGAAATGAAGATATCGCAATGGGGATAAATTCCCATTAACTAATGTTTTTTCATCATCCTTTAGATATCGACATGCAGAAAAGAAGAAACTAACAATCCCACCAAACATCCCCATTTCTCCATTCCTTCCTCCCATTTGCCCCTGTCCAAATAGAACAAAGTTTTCCCCAGCATTTTCTCCCCTTCACCATTACCTGCCGCAAGTTGCGCGTCACCTTAACGTCGTGCCACGCGTTGTCATTGAATTTGCCATTGACAGGCTCCACAATGGCCTCAAAGGCCCCAGACCCCAGGTTAATGACCAGCGAGACTGCACCATCTTTCAGGGCCAGGTTGACATAATCAGCAGACTTGCCGGTGTGCAGAATGAGCCCGTTGCGTTGCCATGTCTTGAAGGAGAGAGTGATCTCATCGCTGCTGCTCTGGATGGGGTTTTGGGACAGGTCATAGCAAAGGTATTCGGAACCACGGAAAGTGGCCATGTTCTCATCTCTCACTGGAAAAAAAAAAAAGGGAAAAGAGGGACTATTTAGCAGTTACCCAAGAAGAGATTTAAGATAGCTATGAAATTTCTGAGAAATCCCACAGCACTGTTAATGTTCTGTACAGCTATATATCATGACATGCTAATGACTGTATGGCTCCTGTTGCAGTATGGCTATCAAGAGGATTAACAGCAGGGTCCTCAGTACCCATAAACTTCAGTGCTGTGTTTTCAGTTTCACCGCAGCACTGTCACCACAGGGACCATTCAGAAGTATGCAGCAAAGCCTAGAATAAGTACATTTAAAGACATTGCTATAAGACACTTTACATCCTTATCAGGAGAATGATGGAAAACTCTGCTATTAACAACATGACCACCATGTATGCATTGTTCCGAGAAGAACCAAAGTCCCCCAAAGATTAATATTTATATTCATTGCTAAACTTGTCTGATCTTATCTTAACCTATCTGCTAGGCATTCTAAGATGGGCACCAGCATGTAGTCTTGATAGAACTTCCCCTGTTTTTCTACTTAATGACAGACAAGAAAACAACACAAAGCATCCTGTAGTTTGCTTCTTTGAGAGTATGAGAGAAGTCCACACAAAACACATTTGTCCACAGCTGTAAGAAATGATATTATTGGTAAACATGTCCCAGAACTTTACCTGTCAGACCACCTTATCTAGAAAATCTTTACTAGGCACACTTTTAACATAGCAAAAATATACATGGTGGATTTTTCATAGCATGTGACATTAAATATTTCCTCATTTAAAAAATGAATAAATAAATTTTATTTATGTACAGCAGGGAAAACTACCGAATTCATCTCTTAGCAACTGGAGACAGCATTTGAAAACCCTAAAATCATTTGTGTGAGCTGGAAGTCTCCCACTACCTGGGATTCCACAGTCACTCAGAATGAGTTTCTCCAAAATACTGCACTGATGTGACTCAAGTCAGCTACGTACTCTGATTTTGTCTAGTGGAAGGAATAGAGGACTGTGATGGTAAAGCTTCCAGGAGGGCTGCCTGTAGTCCATTCCTACCAGTGCAATCTGGGGGAAAAATGTACTTACAATGGCATCTACACAGCTCTACAGATCTCCCCACTCCAAACAGTTTCACTGCTGGGAGTCAGAAGGCAATTCTGAGCATGAATAACTATATGGTACAAGCAGTCAAGCCATCATTGCTTAGAATCCACTGCATAAGGCAAGTGCTAGTGGTACTGTCATTGACATTAACAGCATTTTTCTGCCTCATTTTGTCTCACTTAGTAATCCTAATACAGATCAGCCAGAATTTGTTAGTACAAGACTGAAAGGAAAATACTTGTCATAGCCTTTCTTGAAAAATAACTGCATGGCGAAATCTGTGCCCTCGCAGCATGAAACAGTAGTGAAAAAACAGCAGTGTTGCAACAAGAATATATATCATCCTCAAGTGATAGGTCTGCTTTAAGCACAGACTTCTGCAATCTCAATTGAGGGTATCACAGAATGAACTCATTAAAGAATCTGGGCACTGTGAAGGCAGCAGTAACATGTCTTTGTGCTTACGGAGGTGTACTACATATCTATATACCCCTGTGAGAAAACAGTAAGACAAATTACTCTTTGCAATAGGACAGTTTGGGAGACAACTGGCTCAAAAGCAGCTTTACAGAGAAAGACCTGGGGGTCCCAGAGGACAAGCTGAACACAAGTGAGCAGTGTGCCCTTTCAGCAAAGATGACCAATTGCATCCTGGGTTGTATTAGCAAGAATGCAACCAGCAGGCCAGGGGAAGCAATTCTTCCCCTCTGTAAGGGACTTGTTGGATCACATCAGGAGTCCTCTGCCCAGTATTGAGGTATCCAGTATAAAAATAGCTTCAAAATACTGAGATGCGTTCAACAAAGAGCTATCATCACAATGCTCAAGGTACTGGAGAAGGCGATATGTGTAGAGAGGCTGGGAGAGCTGAGTTTGTTCAGCTTTAAGGAGAGAGGGCTCAGGGGAAACCTTGTTACTCTGTACAACTACTTAATAGGAGAGCATAGAGAAGATAGGGCCAAATTCATCTCAGAGGTGTGCAGAAGAGGCAACTGACTCAGCTGGAACACCAGAAATTCTGATTCTATATAAAGAAAATGTTTCACCTTGAGAGTGCCCAAACACTAGGAAGGGCCTAGAAAAGCTGTGAAATCTTCATGCTTGGAAATACCAAAAATTTGACTGCACTTGGTCCTGAGCTGCCTGCTCTTAATGGACCTGCTCTGAACAAGTGGTTGGACTACGTGGCCTTTGGAGGTCTCTTCAAAATTACTTGATTCTGATTCCATTCTGAATATAGTCAACTACTACGACAGAGTGCATATGCTTGTGTCAATGTACAACCAGCCTAAGCACAGAGCTGATATTGATTGCAATTCTGAAAGTCAGAGCCAAGAGCTTAACAACACTCTCCACAACGATAATTCCCCTGCCTAGTCACTTTGGACACATCGGAAGGAAATGCGTTACAATCAAGTTGGACACATGCTCTATACACCTGCGGGTAATTCCGATCAAATAGCTGTCGTCTGAGGGCAAGAGTCAAACACAATCATTACGACTGAGCCATTTTCCCACAGCCATAGATCTGTGTAGCACTGAATACACATTTGATGTCTTTGGGGGAGGGGGGCACGGGTGGCTGACTGTTCATTCGCTACAAGCCATTAACAGGGCTCATTTACAGTTGCTCAACCACTTAGACAAAATCTCACTGGTCTACTCAGTACAAAGGAGGAGGCAAAGAGTGGATTAGAAATCTAAACGGTAATTTAAGGCAACCACCGCAGACCCATCAAAACAAGGCAGAGAAAATTCAGAGAGATTACTCTTACACTCTTACTTTTACTAGTGGTTTTAATATAAGGCACTATCAACCCACTCCTGCATGCAACATCATCATCTGCCTGTTTCTTCCAGTCACCTCTTGCTGACCATTGTCACAAATGGGACCCTGGACCCGATCCATCTGTGTATCCTTTCTTCATATCCTTATTTTCTGCAAGCAGATCAAAGAGGTTTAGGAGAACATAACCTATTTGTTTCGTATATTGTCATCGGTTTTTTTCTTCTCTCCTAGTTGCTTTGGATAAATGTTCAAATTTGCAGATGACCACACACTAAAATATCTGGGGCTCCCAGACTAATCAAGCTTCACACCTGTCCACATGTCTTATAAGCACAACTCCCAAGGTCAATATACTCTCCAAAAATATATTCTCTGAACCACTGATTCCTCATCAACTGTGGTCTGTGGACCTAAACACATGGCCACGTTAGAGGCTTTAGTGCACAGATTGGTCTCCAAGCTCCAAAGATCTTGACTGCGTATTCCTCCAAGCTACAGCACTGTAGTAGCCTGACACAGCAGTCACTCCCTGGCACACAAAAGGCTTTTTATCTATCACAACTTCTCCATGCTGGCCTGCATGTTAGGATGCTCTGATGTACGTGATGCCTATGACCAGAAAGCATGTGAGAATCACCAGACAGCATGGAGTGGGAAAATAGAAAAGTTCTTTTCACAAAATTGTATGATTTAGAAGAAAAAAGCCCTGAGCAGGCTGCGGATCTCACAGCATCTCTGTGCACTTTCAGGCACAGCCTAATGATGTCTGTAAGACCAAAGAGTTGTGAACCATTTGTTATTTGTTAACTAGTAACCTCTGTGACACACATTTCTGAAGGCTCCACAGGCTTCCTGCGGAAAGGAGATGGAAACTAAGGGTTCAAAGAATGATGTCAAATTACACTGTGGTATTTAAGGCTTTTATATTCCTTAAGCAGTGGTACTGTACCAAAGAGTTTCTGCATAACAACACACCTAAACCAGAATAGCTAAATTTAAGACCCAACTCCAAGTCAACAGGAATCCTTGGCTATGTTACATGGAATGATAGAAAAAAACTCTGGTTTTGCTGGGATGTGAAACTCTGCATATATAAATATTACCTTGAAGCAATGATCTAGTTGTTCAAGTGTGACAATGCAGCTCTTTTCCATTGCATCAAAATAAAGTTTACTTACAATAGCATTTAGAATATGTTTGCAAACTCTTGATCTATGCATGATTTTCAAGATTTAATTTAACTCAATATTAGATATACAAAAAAAATCAGAGCCTGAAAGTAAGTTACTTAGCAGATGCAAGCAATTAAGTCTTCCATTTCACTTGTTAATATTAATCTAACCCCATTATTTATTTTAAAACACATTCACATGACTAAATTCTCTGCAACAGCTAAGATTTGCAGACATCATAGACATGTAGGAAACCTCACATTCAGACTTAACCCTTGACATGTTTAAAGACTCACAAGAATAACCACAATAGAACTGAAATCCAGGGTCTTCAAAATGACCACCACAGACCTTTTCCTTGAATGACTGGAATCATCCCTTCACTTTGAGGAGGAGGAAAACATTAACCATTTCTGACCAATCACTAACACGCACTGCTAGCACGTTAAGCATTTACCACCACCACCGAACTGCAGAGCCTATTTGGCAGGCCTCAAATCTATACCTGTTCAAATACCCAAATCGGCTGCCACTACGCACTATAGAGTGATAGCAAGAACAAACAAAAGCACAGCCAACAACTACCTGAGCCAAGCTGCTGGCTCTTCTCACCCCTGCAGAAACTCCAGAGCTTGCCAAGTCTCTCTTCCCAGGACAGGTAAAGACCAGGGATCTTTCCATATTGTATACGGCCATATTGCCCACTCAGAAGAGCCAGCTGGTAACTTTCAAATTCTTTTAATTTTATTTTTTTAATGTGAAAAGCTGTTGCTATGTGTTCTTGTCAAAATTCTTCCTACAAAGGATGACTCAAATATTCAAAATTCACATCATGAGGAGCTAGAGAAACCTTGACATTTTGACTTGTCTATAAGGAAATGAACGCATAGATTTTGATGGATTTACTCATGGCCAACAAGGAAGTCAGTAGCAGAGCTCAGGAACTCCTAGCTCCCAATCTTAGGCTCATTCCACAGGTTCTCATGCATTCGTGGAGGAAAACCAAATTCTTATTTTTTTTTCCAGTTCTGTCAGGAAAACACCCCAGCAAAGAGTGTGTAGCAGAAGAGCCTACAAAGTTTTGGAGGATGCCTAAAAATAAGTACTTTATGGCTGTGATGCTGGAAATAACAAGTCCAAGCAACACTGATTCTGCCCAAGGGTAGAAAGTTTAATACTCAACAAAAGCAGCATCTTATGTCACAGTTAGGATTTCTGGCCTCAGACAATTAGAAAATATTTAGAAAAATATAAAATGCAGAGTGACTTTCATGAAGTCTTCTGAAGAAAACTTCAAGTAGTTCTCTTAAAAACAGAAAGCAACTGCTTGTCTGCTCACCTTCTGCCAAAACCCACCATATTGCAGGTTCACTGAGACAGTCCCAGTCTCACTGGGGTTTGGTTTACAGCCAACATTGGAGCATGTTTTTTGTCAGTGAGAAAAGCAAAATTCTGAAGCAGTGCAGGGTAACAACCCCTCCAGTGTCTGGTGGGATTTACCTTACCTGAGTGGTTTGCTGTGCTTTGCAAATGTGTCTGCTAATCTAGGGATGGTCTAACACTTAAGCGTGAGGCTTCTCTGTCAAAACAGAGTGCATTGTTGATGGAGGCAGCAGAACAGCTGGTTACTCCTTTGACCTTCTGTCAAACAGAAGTCAATATGTACACAGTACTTACAGAACCCTTTTCTCCCTGCTATTTAATGGTTCTCTATAATTTAGAAAGATCCCACAGGTACAAAACTTTCCTTAAGAAAAATCTGCTTCCAAAGTTGGTCACTAACAGCAGAACTATGACCTTTAAAATAGAATATGGCCACCCACCATGGCAGACAAAAAAAACCACACCGTATTCTTCCTTTCTTCCTGTTAAACACAGCATGAATCCAGAACACAAGACAAAAATACCAATGTGCTCAACAGATATTGTGGATAGATAACGAAGTTAGCACAGTAAAACATAACATGTTTTAAAATATAGCTATGCAGAAGGTCAAAAAAAGAAAGGCAGCAGCTTTCACCGATGGCATTAGTCCTGCTGCTTGAGTGATGGGCCTTCCTTACCTGAGAACATGCTACTACAGTACTCAGTGGCTATGAACTTAGTGCACTTGGGCATCAGCTATGCTTTCAGACATATAATGCAGGGAAAACATCTAATTTATTTCTGGTGGGATGGCTGAGTAAGATAATGCTCCCAGCAAGTATAATTGAACTGGAAGCTTTTAGGGAAGAAATTTAGTGGCAGTCTTCCCATGCTGCTCAAGTTAACAGGTATTCCTGCTTTGCCACTGTATAGCTGGGTATGGATCTGACTAAATGTCTTAGTGTCAGAGCATATATCTTTTCCTCCTTTCTGTACTAATTCTTACTGTCAACAATAGCCCTAAAGTTTTAAAATTCTAACTGAGCTGAAGGAAATCTTTTGACCTGAGTCACAGTGAAGTGAGGAAAGAATAAATTCTAGCTACAAACAGTATGAACCAAGAGGAAAAATAGACTTAGACGCTGCACTAGATGATGAGCTGTGAGAGATCAAGGCATCACCTCCGCAAGGATGGGGCAGAATCCCAGTCTGGGCAAAACCCCATGAAATCTATGAAGAGGTAATTCTGTTCTGGCCAGAAGGGTTGCCCTGGGAGTCACCTGTAATATCTGTGATCCTCAAACATGTCACAGAACAATGAAAGATTTACGCTCTCTGAGTCACTGTCACGTGTATCTGATGTTCCCTTAGAGGTTAGGGGAGGAGAAACTGTACATCAAATGTCACAGAAAATAAGTCAGCTGACACCTCCAAAGGACAAAAAAGGTGAACTATTTCCATCACCCTCTGAAAGAATGATGAAATTCTAATGAAAGCCCTCAGAAGCAAAGCAGCTCATTCAGATTCATGTTATTAAAACAAAGCTAGATTGTTTAATAATAATCAGATTGTTACTTTAAAGAGAGGGTGACAGACTCCAGGAACAGCTAAACAACAGATTATTGCATCCTCCATTAAACTGTGCAAGTCCTTTTGTTGCATTCCTCATTTCTAGCCTTTGGGCAGGAAAAATAATGCACCCAAATAGGTGGTGTTTTTTTTTTTCTTCTAGTCCAATTGTGCTTCACACCATCCCATTGAATCAGTAACACCACTTATCAAATCCTCTTATAAGGTCCCATGCTTGCTATCTCACACTTTTCTGCCCTCAGTAGTCAAAAGCGAGTACTTGTTTGAAAAGTATTATACAGCTTATTTAATTACTCAGGTACATACGAAATAGTGAGAGAAACACTCTTCTGTGCATGAAGCATCTTCTAAGCATTGCCCACAGTGATGTTGATATGTGGAAGCTTTGAGAGTCATCTCATATACTGTATTTATACTCCGCAAACTGTAAAGTAAGACTAAGTCCTCTCAATGGCATAATGAGATGGTTGAACTCATTGAATTGATAAAACCTTATGAAAAGAATATCACTTCTAACTTCAAGGAAATTATGTGAATAAATTTTCAGAAGAAAAAAATGTTGCTGTTAGAAAAAGTTGGCTGTAAAATCATAGAAAGAGGTTATAATGGAGAAAACTAAGTGCTGAGCTGGAGTCCCACAGTGAAGAGTGTTTTCCCAAATGCTTACTAGGTTTAAACCATTCTGGGTAATGTTTGATTTTCCAGAAATAGTGTCATTTACTGTTTCCTCAGTCCCCTCATTCTCACTTATTCTATCTACAGAACTAGGAATTTGGAAGCAGAGAAGAATCACTGTAACAGCATCAGAAACTCTGTAGAAAAGAATCAATGGAGGACATCTCTCGTCATGTTTAAGAGATGTGAAGGACAATGTTAGCCTAGAAATCCAATGCAATGGTGAGATGCACGCAAGCCTGAGTGCTCTTTGACTACTGAACTCAAATTTTGCACACACTGTAGCAGCTCTGATCTTACCCAAAAAGCATCTCATCTCACCGGTAACAGTAAAGGAAGCATTAACTTACACCAGAGAACACCAACAGCCTAGCATGAGTCATGCCCTCTCCTCCACTATCAGCTGCTTCACATATTACCCTTCAAGTCTAGATGAGAATGCTTGTGAAAATGTCCACAAATTGAAGCTCAGAAGAGATCAAGGAGACTTAACAATACAATGAATGTTCATCTTTTTGTCAAACCCGACTAATCTTTTATTCCTCTGAACTCTAGAGCTCTTAATGAAAACAGAAGGAAGAACTGCTTTCTCTAAAGATACTGTACTTGAGCTCTGGAGGCCCAGGCTCAATCTTTGTGTGCTGCTGGCTGTGTCATTAGACAATGCTCTTTGGGCTGGCTCCAACAAAGAGGAGTCTGACCCCCTGGACTGCAAATGATGCCTAAGATTCCCACAGCCAGCCCTGTGAAGTTACTTACCTCTCCTAATGAATTTTGCCACTGAACAGTAGACTGAAAGCAAAGAAAGGGGTGACAGTGCGTGAATCTTTAGCCCAAAGGAATCCCCTCAGCTTCCGATCCTCAGTCAACAACATCTAATGGAAAAATATATAAGCAGTTTCCACGCATCACTTTCCCATGTCTATGATATAGACAACAGTCTGTTAGAAGGATGACTGCTTTAAAATTTTGGATCATGCACCTATTAAATATACAATTGAAGTTCATAGCTACCTAAACAAAATTCATACAAATGAAAAGCAGTTTTGCTCCCCAACCCTGGAAAACTCCTTCACTCAGCAGTATGAGTTCTTTCAATGAAACCCCTTCTGAGAGGAAAAACAGTATCATATGCATCACAGAAAGTCTCCTAGTTAGTCCAGTCTATACAGAGATTATTTAAACCTAGATTTATCAATAATATAGGCCTCACATCCCCTACTGACTCTCTAAGTTACCTTTTTTGTCTGTTTTTGAAGGGAAGCAGAAAACAAAATGGTCTCAGAAGAATCTGAACCTGTATGAATGAACCATTTACTACAGAAACTACCCATCAGCATCATTTGCTTCAATAGCACACAAAATAGCTGAAAAAAAGCATTCATAAAACCTTTTAGCTAAAATGCTTTTACAACAAAAGTATTAGCACTACAATAATGGAAATGAATAAATAAGATGGCATATGTCTACAGAAGATTACAGCATATGGTTGGTAACATCATCTTTTTCAGCCATCTTTTAAATTGCCCACCAAAATTGATCTAAATGACAAACTACAGGTGTAGAAATCAGGACCTGAGAATTTTATCCCCGACTTTGCCACTGATTTACTGTGCAACCTGAGGCACTTAATTAACCTCAACTGCCTCCATCTGTGCTACAAAGATAACAAAAATATAGGTTAAGTCCTTGAAATCTATGGGAAAAGTGCTCTATGAATGTAACGAAATTTGTCTTCAAAACAAGAAAAGTTCCACAGCTGTGAGAGAAGCTGTGTGTCCATTCAGAATATCTGCAGTGTACAGAGTGTCCTGGGTATCCCTCTCTTCATGTATTTTCCATTGTCTGCTAAGTGTAGACAACTGTACTGTTATCAGCGTGTGATTTTCCAATGGCTGTCATTTGCAAAGAAACAACAAACTTCAATTATCAGTCTAACTATGGCACTATGTGCTTAGAGCTGTACACATTATTCATATCCTGATCAACTGGCCAAAGAGACAAAAAACAATCCTGTGACAATGTCTTGCTTGACCCTAAATGAAATTAACATTTTTGTTTCGCACTTCCTTAAACACATTTCTTCAAAAAAAAAAAGTAGAGCTCCATTTTGAAATAAAAGCATGAAACATTTTTAAATGAATGATGCTCAATAAATCAATTTAAAAATTATTTTTCCTGAAACAATTTGATATATTCATACAAATTCACAATTCTTTTGGTGGAAATACTTTTTTTTTCCTTCTCTTTTCCCTGAACAATTTTGCTCCCCTCCCTCCCAGCTCCTGTAGGTGCAAGAAAAGCAAGGCATTGCTACTGATTTTGTCAAGAGCTCAGATACCATAATGATGTGCTGGATACAAGATCTTTAGATTTCTCACTGCTGAGCACAGGCGAGGACAATTCCCATTGCTGCTGTGTTTATTTTCCCATGTTTTTAATTTTGCTCTGCATTTCTTCTAATTTACTTTTCTCCTGGTGCACCATTCTAAAACATAAAGATGCCAATCTCTAAACGTAACACCCAGAAGAAATGTTTCCTTACAGACTGAACTTTCAGCAAAATGCAAACCAACTAGAGAAGAGAACATCACAGTACCATGAATGTAGAACTCAAGGTTTAACATATTCACCAGCCTTGCTCTTTGCACAGGTATCTCTACAGCAGGGTTGTTATGCAGCCCATCTGCTCTTACATGTAGAACACTCATGACAGTACAAAGGGTAAGAGCATGCAAGTGTACAGCTGAGCTGGTTACTCACCATCTTTTTATCTCATACACTCTGTTGACCAAAACCGCAGTTGTGTTGTACGGACCATGTGAAAAAAATGTGAAGCAGGTTTTATGCCCACAAGCAACATTATATTAACCACCTCAGAGAGATTTTTTATTCTTCAACAACAATCCTAGTTATAACCCCAAGTTTCACACTAACCTTACTCTTCTAGCCTCTTAAAAAAAAAAAAAATAGAAGTCAAACTGTCAAACTCCAAATATTTATCCTAATGGTATTTAGATCAGTTTATTATTGGGTGTAGATGCAAGAGCACTAATATTCACCCAACAAAACAGGATGTATGTTTGGCATATTTTTTCCTTACCATACTGAAGACAAGGTCATCTCCAAACTTTCTGACCCTGGTTAAAGCCATAACATTAGGAAAAGAAATGTTAGGAACCTATAGCTGTCTTTCCTGTACACATGTAGGATCAGTCCTGCTTGGGAAAGAACACGTGGCAGTTGGTGGAATCCTGCCAAAACTGACTGCAGGAAGAAACAAAGAGACAGAGAGAAACAAAGATAAGAAGTGCATTCAGGTCTAAAGTGGATCCAAGCAGCACGGTGGGAGGAAAAACTCCTGTTTCTGTTAAAGGGAACTATATTAGGAAACTACTGGAAGATCTTAAAGTAAGTTGCTGGAAAGCCAGGAGCAGACAGGCACCACCATAAGAGGTGTGCATGTGTAGGCACGTGTGCTTGCGTTAGCTGCAGCCTTCCAGCAGGCGTCACGCTTGCTGCTGAGTAGGGAGCGCTTTGGGCATCCTTCCAGCGTGAAGTGTGAATAGAAGAATAGTTATAGCTAATCACTGTAATAACACAATAATGATCCTCAAAATTATCCTTTTTCAATACCAGAGAGAGGTATTGAAAGCCATGCCCACAGGAAAGGGGAGATGAGAAGGAAGGTGAAAGCAAAGGTGAGGTGAGAAAAGATGCAGAGCAGGGCAGAGGGGGCACACGACTGGTACCACAGAGCCTGCAGTAACGTCAGCTCCTCATAGCTTCAGTAGTACCGAGCAGTGGGTATGCTTCAAACCACGGTACTGCCACAGTATCAAAATATACTGCCAAACGCTACTGCTGCCCTTCGTTTATGTTTGTCACGAGAAATCATTAAGACCGTTTTTGGAAGTAGCAGTCTCCAAACCCAATTTGAGGCACAATCGTTCTTCTCAGAACAAAGCCACAGGCAAGGGACTGTTATAAGCTGGCAATTTTGGCCAGTGATTATTTAGGGGCAAAAATGTGTGCATTTGTATGCAATGAGAAACACATTAGGCTTCTGCTATGTCTACACAGCCAGGGCAGTGGACGTGTATATGCAGGTATAAGGAGTACAGTTGCACAGCATATTCTTGTAGAAAAGCAGATAAAGTGCATCTGAACAATTATGATATATATATATACACAGAGAGATTTGCCCTTTTTTACAGTGCAAAAGGAACCATGCATTAGTGTGAAGAGGTTTACAAGAATGTGACGAACACATGAAACCAGCTGAGAGCAGCCGTTCATGCATACAGGTAAAATGGGGCAGAATGAACATCTTCGTACACCTTCTAGTGCACATACAAGGGCACGAATGAACCACACCTCCCCATACAGCTTCAGGGCACCCACACATGAGAATTTACACGCCTGCATGTACACAGAGAAAATGAATACGTCTTGACCAGGTGTAAATGCAAGAATGAATGCGTGCAACCTCATGGCACAAAGCACAGATGCCCAGGGTGTGTGTTGGGTGGAACCATACCGAGCTCCTGCAGTGTGTCGGGGCAAGAGGGAGGGTGTACGAGGGCATTCTGTCGCACGCTCCAGCTCCATCCTGGGCAGCTTTTNCTTGCAGCAGAGCAGACTCCATGTCTACAGGGAGGGTGCTTAATGAGTCAAATCCAATCTCTCAAATGCCTTATCAGTTGTGGACAGGCATGTTTCTGACAGCTGACCTTTCCCACCGCATGCTGCTGAAAAACCCATACCCCAAAACAATTAACACAATACTGAAAACATAACGCCGATGGAAGGGAAGACTCTAAACTGTTGCAGACAGCACTACAGGTGAAGGGAGAGAGAGATGCACATAAAAGTGACAGAGCGTAGCTATACAGGGGTTTGATTCCACCTTATTTTGCCATGCACACATTTTATTACCTTCTTTACAGCCTGGCTGTAGCAAAGCTGTGTGCAAAAACGAGGCCCATGTGAGACAAGAAAGGAAAGCAGAAAGGACAGGGAACACTTGTGAGGTATATAATGGCATTAAGCCCATGCACAAATAAATACGTGTCTATATAAATACATGTAAAGCTGATAAAAGCGGCATAGAGCCTTACAAGAAAACAAAACTACACAGAACAGAGGAGACAAAGACAAGCATCACTCTGCCATTCTATACCTCTGCTGTTGTGGGACTAGCTCCTAACAGCACACAGATAAATACATTCATTAGAAGAACTAAACAGCATTCAGTTGAGGTAGGAACTTCAACAATAATAAAACCTTTCAAAAACTCTCTTCTAATGATAAGGAGGCTAATCCCACAAAAAGTACAACTCCAGTTCCAAGTAAGCAGGAGATTGCTTCTCTTGGGGGCACAAGCACCTAAACGTTAAGCGTATAGTTAGTGGTCCAAAGGAAGGCTCACAGAAAACTTGTGCGTTCTCAGCTCTGCTGTCAGCTCAGTGTGAGACTTGGGCAAACCATTTACATTGCATTTTCTGAAATCCCTCTTCATGAAAATTACAGGAAATCTGTAATAGCTGCATGTCACCAACATGCTTAGAGATCAAGACCAGCATATCTCAAACCCAGGTACACAAAATTGACATACAAATTTGAAAATGAAGACATCAGTCTTTTGCAGAATAGTCCCCTTGTATGCGCAAAAGATGACATTGCCTACCATTACCAAATGTTTTGGGTTTTGCTATTATTGCGCTGCAGTGCAATAATAAGGCCCCTGCCCTTCCATTCTAGTAGTTCCGTGGGTGTACAGAATGGGAGGTAGGTGACACTCAGGAAAGTTCACAGGATACATATTTGACAGAAGCTCCACAAAATTCATCCTGACACAGCATCTAATTCATTTAGGCACTTGTGGAAAACATCAGCATGCTTTTGAAGGTTTTACATGAAATTGAGACAAGACTGAGAAACAGGAGTGGAGTAAGAGGTACAAAAGTCAGCTGAGGTCAGAGTAGGGGAAGCTCAACAGCAGTGCAAGTTTAAATGCTCAAGTTTAGCAGTAATTATTTCAGTTTAGCATCTCTATCTAGTAGAGATGCTAATGAACAGAGAAGGTACTTCTTGGGCAAAAAGTAGTTTGGCTAATTACTAGAAGTACACAAAATCTCTTCAAATCTCACTGAATCAAAAAGCCTTTGAAAAGAAATATTTCATTATGGTGGGTTTTTTGGTTTTTGTTTGTTTTTGCTGTTGTTGTTGTCTTTAACTGAACCAGTTATATCATGATTCGAATTGTTTCTTGGCTATTTCTATATGGTATATACATACATATATACATAATGCATATTAATATACCTGGTATACAGTATATATACATAATACATTTATTTTAATGCAGTAAAAATTCATGCTGCTTATATACTGTAAATCTCTTAGCATAGTTCTCAGCTCTCATGTTTTCATAAATTTCTGAAATGACCGACTATTTGGAATAATAGATTACAGCTATTTTATTAGCCCATTCAGAATTTATTGCTTCATATCATTGACCTCTTTCATATCTTGGTATGACTTAGCACCAAGAATGAACCTAGCTGTTTTTGTTAGTTCAACCTACTGCGTAGAACAATCTTATTAAAACCACGTACAGTTATTGATACTGGATGTCAACTAAAAAAAAAGTTGAATCAGAGCTTCTCTTCACTACTATAAGCCAAATCCTGATCCCACTGGCCCTAATAAGAATTACGAATAATTTTATGGTAATCACTGAAGGTATACTACTGAATGTAAGACAGCAACCATGCTGGTATCTGTGTTCATGTTATTTTTCTTAAGCCCGTTGTTAGAAGGTCAGGACTGATGTAATTCTTACTCGTACAAGCAATGCCCAGCTGCTGCAAAAATGACTTTTCAAATCTCCCTGCAGGAAATGTGACACAGCCCTTGTGTTATAACTACAGTTGAAAAATGTGTTTCTCTGAGTCCAGAAAGGTGCTGCCATTATTTTCCTGGAGATGAGTTTGCCCTGAAGGGTCTTGATTTCTGTGTTTTTGTGGTGGTGATGTATTTTTTTTTCTTTCTCTTTTTTTTTTTTTTTTAATAACAGTAAAGACTTATTCTAATCTAAACACCAGGGGGACGTATATACTTCATAAATATTTTCCAACCCTACTTTACTGAAGTGTTGTTGCGCTTATCCCTGTTCCCCACACTTTAACAACTCCATTAACCTGCTGCCACCGGGGTCTTGCCATTTTGAAACTGAAAGCTGGCCAGAGCTTTCGAGACAGGGGGATGGCAGCTTTGGCCAAGACCTCCAGGTCAAACCCTTGCATAATCTTGTGTATGGCCAGGGTTAGGGATCATTTAAACCCCTGCTATATGGAAAGGACCCTATTTTTAAAGTACAAGACAATTCTGAAAACTGACTTTGCCGAAGTAACCTCCAGAGCCTCCAGGTTAATTGTCTCTTGACAGCTATCTGATCAAATGTGCTCAGTTCCAATAAAAATAAACGTGGGTTGGTGGTTTTTTTTTTTCTTTTCCCCTCCCTTCTCTCTCTTCTCCTCTCCCCATAACTGCTAGGTCTGCCAGTACTTTGTGGAGTCACAGACTAGCTGGGATCTTTCCGCACACTATCTGTAGCAACAGAGATTTGGCAGACCAAATTCTACTCATACCTTCATAATGTCATGACCTCCTATGAGGCTGCTGAATGAGGACTGCTGGCAGAATTTAGCCTTGAAGTTACAATTTAAGAAGCTATTCTTTTAATACATGTCAGAACAGAAGATAACTTTTTCTCAGAACTGTGTTGGTTCTGCAGAGCTAAGAAAAATAAGAGGGAAGAAAATTTAATATAGTTATATTAATTTCTATAATTGATCTATGTATACATATATATATACAATTTTATCCTTACATTCAGGCAATTAGACCAAAAAACATAGGGAAGCTCCATTAAATATATATATTTTTTTCATTTTACACAACTTTTTCTTGTTTGCAACTGCACTTTAATCCAAGAAATGAAAGGAAACTGTGTTACTTCACTCTGTGAGGACAAAGGAGCAAGGGAGCTCACTGCAAATGGTACACACCAACACTAAACGCTTTTGTACATTTACCAGACTCGTTACAACATTAAGCTCACTCACCTGCAGCCCATGGAGGATCACAGTTGTTCCTGCTGCTGTTTATACACATTTCTGGAAATTCACTATTTCTTTGCACTACAGGCTACTACCTAGATTACAAATTTCTACAATCTGCTTGGTTTGACCACAGCATGATGCAGAATTCATATGACAGAGCTGCTCCCTTCCTCGCCAGCCATATCTCCTTGAATGGCCTCCGCAATGAATGGTGGAGGAAAAGAGAAGGTCTCAAGTTGCAGATATGATCAACAGGCAAATACTAGCGCTGACCTAGAGATTTCATTGTATCCTGGTAGCACAATCTTGTTGGCCCCTAATATTCTGTGTTTCTCAGCAGAGGTGAATTAAGAACTCATTTCAAAGCTCTTAAAAGAATTGTAGCAACTTCATAAAGTACCTCTAGCCCTGGATGATTCCAGCACATTTTATAAGTATGTGCTGAACTCATTTCATTTCACAAAACTGAGGCTGCCAGGCCCCAAAAGACTGAAGTGATCCTTGATGGGAATTTTAATCAGAAATTGTAGTTGTTTTATGATAGTTGTGCAAGTGCCACTCAGAATAGTCCGTGATGAAGGACATGGGCACTGCGGCCAGTTCTGCTTATCCTTCAAGGTGCTGCAGCCCTGCAGGCACCTGCGGACTTCACATGCGCATGCTTTTTCAGCTCTATAAACAGAAGAAATTGCTAAAACCAATGCATTAACACGGCTTGTTCTAGAACAGACTGCATCTTGTGTGTATAGCTCTGCATTAACATTGCATAACCACTGAGGACAAAATGCACTTGGGTACATGATCTTTCTTAGCTAAAAGGGGAGTTTAAAGGGGCAAAAGGAAATTATAGCAATGGGAGACTTGGCTTTGCACGGTAAGCAGTCATAATCGGAGTGATCATGACAGGCTGGACACTTGGGTTTCTGAGCAACAAGTGAGGTTGTAGAATACACTACATCGAATACTTCAGAATACTTCACAGTAACTGTCCATAAGCATCATCTTACCCTTCAGTAAATGCAAGACAGACTTTGGCAGCAATATGCTAGGCTAACTCACATTCCCTTAGTATATGCATAAGTGTACACATGTGGTTAATTTGAATAGGTAAACTCATAGTCTAGCTTGCCTGTTAGTATGGCAACAGTGTGAGTCAGCTACCTCCCTTCCGGCATCACCAATGTGATGTTATTTTTAATTCTTTCAGCATTCGGGTTTTTCAACTAACGTGTTCTGGGACTCTTCCCAATCTCCCTGGGTAGTGCTAGAGATGAACTCATGGTTTCCTGGTTTGAACTTCAAATATCAGCTACTCCAGCCCTCTTTTCACCCCCTTGGTTGCATCTTCTATGAACCACTAACTCATAAACACAATCCATAACCTGTAACATCTGAGTTTATCAGTTATTTCCCTGCTGCTGCATCTGCTATCCTGAGCAGTTAAGCTTCCATTGGGATCAACATACACTTCCGATAAAGGAATGTTTGCTAACTGCTTCAATATTGATGTGTTTACAGCGAACAACAGCACAAAGGGAGAAGGAATAATAGATTAGGAACCAGTTCAAGGAGGTTATTTTTATAACTTACAGTATGCATGTGGTTACAAACAGGCTTTGTGGCTTTATTTCAACCAGCAGAACTACAACAGGCAGGTTTTTGTTTTGTTTTTTTTGGGTTTTGTTTTTTTTTGTTTTAAACACACCATCTGGTATCACACCACAGCAATCAGCTTTAAAGGCAGATACCAGAGAAATAATTCATACTTGATGTTCCTGCTTGACTCTAACTAAAAGTCAAAATGCCCTTACAGAATGACCAATAGAAGCTCAGATTATGAAAGCAACAGATGACCACAAGACGGTATGTTTAGTAAATATTAGAGCATCATCCTCAATGCTAGTTTTGCCAACCAATTTGCTAGATGTTACTAACAGTCTGCTAGAGCTCTCTAACTTTGCCTTCTGCTCACCAGCATTCACATGGCCCACTCAGTGCAATGGATCACCTCTCTGGGAGAATCACATCTCTGTGGGAGAAGATCACTGGATGGGCCAGCTATAAATGATGCATATGTGACAAACTTGTACACAAAACAACCAATGCAACCCATTCATCAATTGCCTTAGCAGAAGCCAACAACTGAATGAACTTCCTGTCCAGAGCAACTTTTTGAACCAAGCAAGGCTCTGATGCACATCTGTTAGCTGTCCATATGGCATTTCAACCAAAGATGACTCTCCTAGCTTCAGACTCATCTCTTGCATTTAAGTGTTTCCTATTTAGGCTGTTAATGGTAAGTACGGAGCATGAGAGACAAAAGCCGAAAGGGATAGAAGAATAGAAAAGAGATTCAAAAAGCCAAAAATGAGCTTGCCTTATCCTCCCAAAAATATAGCCACAGGAAAGGCTCCCTTTAGAGGATGGGGTCTTTGTTGTTTCCTGTGTGAATCCACAACTTCAGGCCTGCAAGCACAGACACAGCTAGAGCCTCCTCTCTGGTGGAGCACACAGTGCCTCCAGGGCAGTCCTCACTACATCGACACTGCTGTCACACTGCATGTGGGGCACGTGGTATGCTTAGCAAAGCGGACAGACAAACACGCAAGGATCCTACGTACATGGAGGAACAGTCATTAAAGTGTGAAAGTTGGGTTTGCATCTGCTCATATAACATTTCTGTACAGGCAAATATATACACGACGACATGCACGCATGCTGGTTGCGGGAGTGCTTTTGTACATGTATGTGAAGGCAGTTACCACGTATTCGCAAGAGCTGGGCAAGGTTTCTTTCTCTGCTTCTCTTTCTTCTTTGAATGGGAAAAGGCTGTCAGCAATTTCCTTCTGTCAACAGCTGGGAGATGCTTTTCTGCAGTTAGCTGCAATTTGTTTCAATTATGTGTATTAATCATAGCCTGTTCCTGATGGTATTCTTCAAAAAAAAAAAAAAAAGGGCTTTTCTTTTTAACAAGCCATTTCCTCTCTCCCGATGGCACTTAATGACTGACTGCAGGTTTGTTGGGGGGGAGAAAAACTCAGAGGCTTCCATCTTCGCTTATTTCATTAATAAGCACCGTGGCTCAAGAAGCCATCAGAGAATGCAATTGAAACAGGGGTCAGTGTACTGACATTTCAATTGTGGAGAGACAGCTCTAAACAAGGTTTATATCTAAAAATCTCCTAACTTAAGAGAGGTAGATGGAATGACAAAGATCAAGGATTTTTGGACTCCAACTTGCTTCCATTGTAAGCTAAAGCAGAAAATCACTGAAACCCATGCAAATTAGTTTCTCAATGTTTTAATATCCTACAACAGGGATCAATTTTAAAGATGCTGGGGAAAATGTTGAAAGACTGGGAAACTCAGCTGCCCGAGAGTTACTCCCAAAGTCTATTGGAACACAACCTCCTCATCAGCTAGGATGAATGGGATTTTACCAGTCAACTGCTCATTAGGCTGCCACGTCTCAAAGTTGCCTCTTTCATGTGTGAGTTCTAACAAGACTTCCAAGGAACATGCTCTTAGTTTATAGTGAAGCAGTAAATAAAATCAGGTACGTAGAGTGTATGCTGACATTATGAAAACATTCTAATTAAATAAGCTCCTTTGAAGAGAGATGATGGCATCCCAGGACACAAGTCAAAAGGATCTTTCCTTCTTCCTCTTTACCTCCTTTTCTCTAGTGTTTATAATCTTACCTGCTATTGTATTAAAGATTCATCCCACTCATTTGTTATTAACTACAGCAAGGGCCATCTAGCTCAGAGAACTTAGGAGTTGTAGTACAGATTTTACTCAGAGGTGTAAACGTTTCTGGGAAACGGCTAAGATCCAAGCAATGTGCTGCACAGCCCTGGAAATTTATATCAGAAGCAATCCAAGTACTGAAAATGCAGATGATTTCGAAGACAGGATCAATGTACTTTATCAAAGGTTGTGTTAGAGGAACCCCAGGCCTGTACTACTTAAAACTGTATTGCATTCAGTTGTTGTAAAATTCGCTTTCTAAGAATCTGCTTAGTAAGATTTGCTGACTCCATCACACTTAGGGAAAAGAAGAATGATCCCACTTGTAGGTCCATATGGCACATTGCATATAAATATATCACATAGATAATTTAGGCCCACACTTACCTTAAGATATAATGGCACAGATATACCAGTTGGGTGCACAAAAAAAAAAAGAAAAAACAAATCTCTTGTAATCACCATATCAACGATGACAAAAGCTTGAATACGGATGTCGTTGTACTGGAAGAAAATTTAACTTTGCCAGTATAGTTTCTATTGATAAGGTACTAGGCATAAGTTACACTAGCAAAAGAATTCACAAGCAACACCTGTATTCGAAGGAGCTCTTTGCGTGCTGTGTCCATAGATTCCTCCAGGCATAAGCCTCGGAGAGGTTCTGCATCACGCAGGTTTTCCAGGACCAACATCAGGCAGTGATGAAGCGATGCGATCCCTGACACAGATACAACGTTAACTGCAGCATGAAGGGACTGGGCAGCTGCCAGAGCTCTGCCACACTGTGTGATTAGGACTGCATACGGCACAGATGGCGTACATTTTGTGGGAGGAGAAGAGGCTATAGCTCCCCTACTCTGTACACGTCAGATGCATGTCTGGACACTGACAACCAGCAAAGGTCACTTGCATAGATGCAGCTATACCCACATGACTATAAATCTGTAAGGATTTCTTGTTTCTTTGCATGGAGACGTGGAAATAAGCTGTACCGGAAAGAGGATGCTTTTGCCCATATAAACCACATCCACACTGACAGCCCTTTCCTAATGTCAGAGCAGTTTTTGACTCAAAGCAATGAGTTTCACAGGCCTCGATTCATTCCCTCTAAAATGCAGGTACCAGTTTAGTTCAAAGCACCTGCAACTCACCCAGCAATCAGAGATGCATTATATCCAGAGTTACAGTCCTTTTCTTATAAGACCTAAAGGACCATTTGCCACCAGTGCACCTGGTTCT
Organism: Chauna torquata; assembly: GCA_013399475.1. Classification (NCBI taxonomy): domain Eukaryota; kingdom Metazoa; phylum Chordata; class Aves; order Anseriformes; family Anhimidae; genus Chauna; species Chauna torquata. Next base: position 91,072 of record VXAL01013497.1, on the reverse strand, counting down.
GTGGCATTCCAGATTCACAGAACTGGTGCATTTAGAAAAAATAACTCTGTAGCAATCACAAAGTAAAATTAACCATGGATAATTAAGATGCAAAAGAGAGACAGTGTTAGGAAAAATTTAGAAACCAACAAGATCCACAGCCCAGATACTAATTACTCCACCTCTGGGCACTCTGTGGCCAGTAAATAATGCACGCAAACTCTGGTGCCAGAAGAAGCAGGAGAACATCCTTTCCATTAACACCATCCTCCACATTTCCAACATAAACTTCCATTACAGCGTGTTGAACTTGCCAAACTAAAACTCAGTCCACAGAAATATGTTGGCTGAAGGTTCATCATGCAAAGTTCATCCTTACCAGATTCATATTGACATATATACACACAGAAGTAAGCCAGAAAGAAAATGAGAATCCTGAGAGGAGAAAAAAGCTTGGAGCTTCACAGAGCTCTTTGGCTTCAGACACATCATGCTTCAGTACCGGGAACAAGACATCCAAAATAGATAGAGAACATGATAGAGGAGGTAAGAGAGCAAAGAGGTGGGGGAAGGAGAAAAACAAGGAAGGAGGGCAAGAAAGAAACAGCAGAAAGAAAAAAGAAGGGATTAGGGCAGAAATGGACAGAAACAGGAAGAGAAGGAGGAAAAGAGGGAATGACAGAAAGTGATAGACAGAAGGGGAGAGAAATCTCTGCTGGTACAGTAACAAATAAATCCCTGCAGCATGACAAGCGTCTGCTGAAGCATTTCATTTCCCCGCAGCATAATGGTGTGTTATTGCCCATTATCTGTTCTGTCAGTGCCAGAGTCGATATTAAATGAGGGGCAGCTGCATTTAGCTGCCATTTTTCAGCTGTCTTGCCGTTACCATGGAGACCCGGTTGTTTTTTGATGAACCTGGCTGCAAGCAGAGGGGCACGTGCACGCGGGGGGAGCGAGCGCTGCAAGTGAAGGACAGCAAGCAGCAGTGGAGGAACACAAGCAAGGGAAGGGCAGGTCCCTCACATCCATGCTGGCACCACAAAGGCAGCCATTGCAAACACCTGATTAATATGCAGAGGGGTTGATGACCAGCATCTGCATGGTGCCTTGACTTTCACAGGTGCTAGTTATTGTCCCTCCATCCTTCTGCCTTTCTCATTACCCTACACCCTCTTCACTGTAATGATAGCAATCCTCTCTTTCTCTTCCATACCTCTGCAGCAGCATCTCTAAGGCTATTGGAAGCAATGATGAACTAAGCCTCTCAAAGACCATATAGCAGGTTGAGGAGCAAACATCCCTAACACACTAATCAGGAAACTGAGGCACAATAAGACAGGGTTTGACCCTCTCTCCCACCAAGGATTACACAGCAAGCTGCTGAGACTGGTGCTGAGACCTAGAAATCTTTATTCTCTGTTGTCCTGACTTAAATATAACAATGCTCCTGACAGGGAATTGAGTAGGAGACAGCTCTGCAGTGAACTGGAATCGAGCAAAGGACATCCAGTTTCCCTCCCCAACTTCTTAATACAGTGCCTCTTTAGAGGAAAGACCCTGGGCTAGCCCTTGAGCATTTATTTGATGGCAGCAGCTCTAAACCCTGCATCTAGCAGACTCTTCTATTAGATTTCTAACACCACTGCTTTAGATCCACAGGCAGTGTACCTGCGGTGGTTGGGATAGCCCACCTCCTGTCCCCCAGTGGCATCCTGCTTGAAGCATTGAGTATGCAAGCACCAGGAACCAGTAGTCCAGTTCCAACTCCAATGTAAACATTTTCAGTCTACCTACACTCATTCTAAAATGTTTGTCTCTTCTTGAGGGCCTTGTGTCTCTAATTTTTTTTTTTTTTTTGGTGGTGGTGGTGGCATTAGGGGGTTTAGAAACCTACTGGAGAGACTATCACAACAAAAAAGAAAAAATTGATCAACTATATCTACCTCAAATTAAATGGAGCCTGGGTGCACTTCCGGACTTTTAAACATGGTAGTTTGTAATTTTTAGCAATTAGAACAATCTCTGATATAATTTTCCTTGCTTTAACTAGCACACTTCCAACTGATTCCTGAGCTTAGCTCAGTAATTATGATGTGCCAGTGACCACTCCTAGTACCCAGTTTGCATGTGACCACCTTGTTTTGCATGCTTGTGAGCACAGACACAGACCATCCTGCCGCAGTGCCAGGATACATTCCCAACCATGCTCAGCTGATTAGTAGAGACAGCCAGGCAGCCCAGCCAGGGGAGAGCCAGGACAATACTGTCCCAAACTATGATGATAAAGATCTTGCTGGCATAGCAATCCTAACTGCTCATCCTAACCCCCCCAAAGGGCTGATTTGCACAACTCTACTTATCAAACAAGTTGGATGCAGGCGCAGAACAACGGAGCCATACCCTGTCTGTAAGCCTGTGAATACTCAGATCTTAGCCTGCTGAGATATGTCCTCCTAAACAAAAACAGGAAAACAAGATCAATAATTCCACTCAAGCTGACAAGGATAATGGGATGCCCAAGAAGAAAATCATAGCCTGAAGACAAGTACCAAGAGTACTTCCAGGGTCTCAACTCCCTAACACTAGAGGTGAGGATATTCTAATATTCTGCTGCCTTTTAGCTTAGAGAGCCCTCTTCTCTTTTCTTTTTTTTTTCCCCTCCTTTCCACTCCCTCTGCTTTCTCAGTGCTTTTCTTCATCTGACTTCTGATTTGTTCATGCTGTCCAACATCACATACCAAATAAGCTTCACGATACCCATAAACACATACCTAGAAAAAAATCCTGTAATTTCAAGAAATCACTAGGGTGAAGTTCAATCTCACATTGCCTGCAAGCTTCTTCACTAAGTCTTATCTTTAAGAGCTCCCTAAGAAACTTAACTTCAGGTCATTTCAACAAATGTAATTCCACTTCAGACAGAAAAGTATTCCTGAGCCTTTTGGTCAGTGACAAAGTCTGGAAGGAAAGGCTATGGTTTGAGAGTGGTCTTCAGGACATCTTCCAATTTATCCACTTCCCAATATTTCTCAGAGATCTACTGTCCCACAGCCAGAAAATCCACAAACAACAACTGCCAAAAGATGTTCCTCACTGGAGTTCGTCTTTCGTCCATGTTCTTCTACACCAAAAAATCTAACAACATCAACTGGATAATTCAGAGTCAAATCTTTGTTGCTTCACAAATAAAGCTAATATACACCTTTGAGATGATGTGATGCAATCAGAGGACAGAAAAGTCTTCTTGAATCCTACTGACCTGAAATAGTATATGAATTGAAACAGACAACACTCTTACTTTGTACTGCATCAAACATCAATAACTGTAAAAAGTGCAGTCCCTTACAATGACCCATTGCTTTCTCTTCCAGTGACCTGCTAGTGCAATTCCAGCACCTAAGGAGCAGTTGGTTTTTTAGTTTTGGTTTGTTTTTTTTCCTTTTAAAAACTTCATTTAAAAATCACTGTTGCTTAAGCCTAACCCTCCCGTGCTCCATGTAAGAGACAGAGTAAAACTAAAGCGTCAAAGTGCTGTATTATGTTAATACTCAAGTCAAATATTCATCTCCTAGTATGAACATATTCGTGCCTTGATATTTTCTCATCAGACCCTCTTACTCTGAGATTTTCATGTGTAGAGTAACTAACTTCACTACTTTGGGCCTTCTGAAACTTGACAAAACATTTAGAAGTACTTTCTAAAGAAACCCCTTGAGTGACATTAAATTGACAATGCTGTAGGTCTTTCCCATGATTGATATCTACTAACATTCCACGTCTCTATGATAGTTCTCTAGCATAGTTCTTAATGCCTTTCTCATCTTGCTGACTAGTGGTTTCTTTAAAATTTCTAACTGTGCTGTGTTTAAAAAAATATTCTGCATGAAGTGCTTATATGCTAATCCTTCCTTTAGCTTCCCACCCCTCTCATGACCTTTTGCTTTTGAATACAGAACTATCTTAAACACCACATTGGGCACCAGACTGCCATCCAACTTTGCAGAATCTTGTTTTTCTCTGGTGGACGCCTAAGTTCAGAGTGTCCGATCAAAGTCTTCTTTGTAGTGCAAGGGGATTTTGCAAACAGTAGTGGAAACAAACAGCTGATTTAGATTATTGAAAATATGAATGTTAATGAACATTTTAGCCTGTTGGGCCAATCACACTAGTGTTGAGTTCAGTAAGTCATGGAAGCCAAAGGGAAGAAACAAATTTGCCATACGATTAAAGAAGATAATTTTTTTAATGTATTCTCTGGTCAGCAAAAGATTATGACAAGAATACAGATGGAGCAGTCTTTGAGACAAATGGGAAAGTGAGAGGGAAGTTACGCTGCAATGCTCTCACACTCCTTGAAATAACCACAAAGTTGATTTTCCAGAGCCGTGCAGCCTGTGGTTGGACTCAGTTTATGTGGTATAAACAAGTTTATTCTGGACCTGCTAAACTGTCCCATTCAAGTTGCAAAATATATTCTGAAAAGCAAGGGAATTTGCAATGAATTTCTGTAACAATGTTTCCCACACCCAACAAATCCACAAGCCAAGAAACAGAACAAGGCAACAAACCCGTAAAAGAGACCTAATTGGTAGATGCTACAAGACATTATGTATTCAGCAACAGTTTTTAAACAAAAGCATTGATTTGTAACACCCTAGGGATGTTTTGTGGAAAGCTTTCCAGCAGACAAAACTAGCACTTAAGTTTTGGGGAAAGAAAAAGACTTTTTTTTTTTTATTTCCTTGCATTTTCATTTCTCCCACTCCCTCTCTCTTCCTGAAATCTATGATAGCCATCATTGTCCTTTCTATAGCCTGCTGTCTTGAGCCTAGTCAATGAAAAATAGGTATGGCATGTTTGGCTCCGTTTAATCATTTGCACACATACAGTACAAGGCAACAGAGCTGAGGATGAAATCAATGTTCCACAAGCCACCAAAACCACTGGTATTTAACTGGACATGCTGGCCAACTAAAAAGAATTCATTAGAGTGACAGCCAGTGCCATGACTATCAGTATCCTTGGACATTGGGATCTTTAAACCACTATACTATTTGACCCTGTGTATGCCTAGGGCCTCCCGCATGACACTTAGAAGGCTTTGAGTGTTGATTAGGCAGCAGAACCAGGCTCAAGTGTACTAATATGTTAATATGAGTTTTCCCATTTTACATGAAAGAATTTTGAGACCTAAAAAAGCTAAGTCCCTCATCTCCAGAAATACATATTTGAAAGCACAAAGGGATGACTTCATTTGTTCAGAATAAAAGACATATCCAAATATCCACTGAAAGAAATGAGAGATGCCATACTTTCAATACATGCCTTTGCAAAATGGCATTCCTTAATTTATCCATCTCTAACACACAGATGTAGTGCTAAGGAACCAACTCCCTTACCATCATCCTCCTGCATGCTGTTCTTCAACAGCACTTCTTGGAGCTGTCCCTTTAGCTCTGCCACCTGGGGCTTGTGCTTCTGATGATGATAACCCTAAATCTAATTACTACTACTGACAGGGCAATGGCGCACATTGCTCTAAACAGCAGGTCAGTTTTTCTGCAGAGCAAAAAAGGATCCAAGTTTGAATATTTCAAGTACTCCAAATACCAGCAGAAGCTGCAACAGCTCAATTCGTCAGAAAGCTGATCCAAAGGATAGACCTTTGAGAAGGTCAGAACCCAGTATCACAGCCAGCTTTCTATAAAAACTTGGCCTCAGTTTCCACTATTCAGGAACAGATTTTCAGACTGTAGCGTCTCATGCTGAGCGCTTCTCAGGCTTTGCCTGTTCAACAGTCATCAAGTTACTCTACTGCAGAACTTGGAAAAGAAGGCAGGGTCCTCCAGATGCAAGCCCTTAGCTCCAAAGCCTCTCCCTTCCTATTCTAAAACATCCTGGGAAGGGATATTATGTTTTGCAGAGTACTGAAATGCAATCACAAGCAAGCATAAGCTATGAAGCGAGCTTTCGTGACACAAGACTTCATTAGCATAATTCCTAATTGTGACTGTTTAGAGGTCCCATAAGAGAAAGAATAATCATGTTGAACAGGCAGAGTGATAAAGAGAGATTAGTCAACTCTTCTCCCCCCTCTCAGACTGCTACAAGATCCTTTTCCTTTCCTCTACTGTTGAGGAGTCTTCTATAGTCAAGGGAACACATTCCACAGAAAAGAAAGTGGCCACTTCTAGTATCCCCAGGAATCCTCTACTTGTGACTTCCTAACCTGAGTTGCCTGGAAAGAGACCTCATGCAAACGTCTGAAACTGCAAAACCAAAAACACAAAGTTTAGATCCTCTCTAGAATACAGTTGATAAGAAGAGAAGATGGAACTGAGACAAGGGGCTGGGAAACCTGGAAGCATTACAATATGTTCCAGAACCACACACTGTGAAAGGAACCTTTCATTTAGCTAAAATTTGGAATGCATTTTCCACTGTGATCAGGAAGGACATAGGAGACTGAAAAGTAACTAGTGTCTTCGCATGAACAGTCACTTCCTAGCCTGTACCACTGACCTGAACTATACAGCAAAACTGAGCGCTCTGGGTGCAAAACTGGTCAGAAGGTGTTCCCAGGGGTTTTGTACAGCCTGGGGCATGAAGCATTTCTTCTCTTGTGTTTATACGGCACAGGCTTGCAACAAGGATTTGTGAATGGTTTGGTTCTATGAGGGCTTAAGGACAGAGTGAGCTACTCTTTCTTGAACCCAATTCCTGTGCCCCAACACAGCATAAGATCTTTAGATGCTAGCCGGTACCATCCACAGCAAACAAATGCAAGATGATGCAGCTATTCCAGCTAGCAGGCTTCAGAATATTATTTTAATATGCATCGGCCATTTTCACTGCAGTCTGGGGACAGCTGAACTATTTCACCCCTTTCCTTATGGTCTCCAAGTCTTTTAAAAAAAATTTTCAAGCTGACTTGTCAATTAACTTCATCCATTCTCACATCCTTCTGCAGTTCCAGGTTCAGACTTGGTCCAGAACTGTCACTGCAACACAAGGAAAACACCTCTTGTAGTTTAAACTGCATTTTACATAATCAGGAGATTAAAGCAGCCGGAGACTCGAGGGTTTAATTCAAACTCAGACTCTCAGGTGTGATTCTGCATTGCTGCAGGTATTTCAATCTCCATTAGAGAGAGAGAAAAGGAACAAAATCTTATATGGTTTCATATGCATTTGTCTTGATTTTTATAGCTGGTGAAAAGAGCTATATTAATAGCACAGCAGGGACTGAACTGAATCCAAAGGCCTGAAAAATAAAATATTCTTAGTATCTATTATTTCAGTAATCGTGAATTCCAGCAAGATGAGACTTCTGTATGGTTATCACAGAAGAGAAAAAAAGCGTGCACAGATTAAAAATGATAGAAACCTATATATTTACAGTAAACAAAGCAAATATATTTGCAAATTGCAAAAGGCATTGCCATTGGAGTCCTCAGAGCTTCTACTGCATTGGAACAAAAGGTAAGCATGCTCAATTTAAACGCCCAAAGAAACACTGGGCAAGACATCTGCAATCTGATATGCAACTGCTGAAGACAGACCAAGCTGACACCTGGAGCAGAGCATCTTGACTTGTGAATCCAAATCTCAGCAATTTTTTTTTTTTTCCAGATGTCTTTTCACTATGAACCTTGTATATGAACATAGTCAAATCACTACCATCTCTTTGTGCATGTAGGTATAAGGTATATCCTCTACAGATGTCCTGTAGCTAAAACAAATTTAGCTCCTGTATAAGCCAACCCACGGATAACGTGGGCTAATCCCACTATACGACCATAATAAATTTTATGCCTGGTTACAGGTACAGTTTTTCATAGATTATGCTGCCAATTTACTGAGAAATCATGGTCTGTTTCTCTGATAGATGACCAGTCAGTGATACAAGACTGTTTGATTTACAGCACCAGATAAACTGCACATTAAACACTTCACTGTGATGATGTAGGAAACTAAGTGGGAATAAATATGGCTGCAAGGCTCTCCTAGTTTAAGACCGTTCTGTGTTTCTTTACCAAAATATTCCACTGAGAGCTAATAAATCTTGCAAAAAAAAGTTTACAAATTAAATGTTAATTAAGACCAACTCAAATTGAACAGCTATCCAGCAACAATGAAAATTAGCCTTTTAGAATAGCTCCTTTTACCTCTGGGTAAAAACAACTCTGAACTGTTGTGGTCTTTTTGATTAAACAATTAAAGTCTCTGCTGTGAGAACAGAACCATTTTTCAACTTTTAAATTGTTTCTACACCAAGACATACCCAGGTCACTAATAGCAGTATAAATTCTGTGTATTTGTGCTGACCTGTCTACAAACTATACATAAACCAGGGCTTATTTGCTAAAGAGATTAATCAATAATTTCAAATCAACAAATTTCAACAGCACAACAATTAGTTTGCGAACAGGAAAATGGAGTGGCAAAATATAAAGAATCAAGCATCCAGTTCTGCCATTGCCTCTACTCAAGCTGGAGTGGCATGGGTCGAAGCTAGTAGAGTTCTCCAAAATCAAGTGGGAATGGTTGCCTGGTGGGGTTTGTGAATCAGGCCCTTCTCCTCTAACCCCTGCCCTTCATATCAATTACTGCCTTTACCACAGACAAGTCATTTTAGCTTTTAATTCAGTCTCTTCTTTTGTAAAATGGGCCTAATAGTACTCACTTATCTACTTCACTAGGATGCTTCAAGGATTAAAATTGATGTGTCCCTGCTGGAGTAATGTGCTATAATTACCTTGTTAATGTGCCCTCTCTTGGATAGAGTGAAAATTGCTCAGCTCTGCGTCACACGCCGCATTGGCTTCTAGGCAAGCTCAGGTAACCGGACAATGTTCCCTCAAGCCAGCTGCTCTGGTGAAGCTAAGGGAAAAGAGTGGCAGCCCTGCGCCTGGGGGATGCAGCAAGGACTCTGTGAAACAGGCTCAAAGCCACCAGTTGCTAAGAACAGCGCACCTTTACAGAACAGTGGAAGCCAAAACTATTTTCTACCTATATTTGGGTGACAAAAATAAACACAAAAACCTGCCAAGAGTGTCCTTTTCCTTGAACTATATCCTGCCCTGATGAGAGCACTCAGTTATTCCCTCTTTGGAACACACTTGCAGCATGCATATCCCACATGTGCTCTGACCTCTCTTTCCCTCCTGTATAACACTTCCCATATGAGTGTCCGTTTTGCCTCAGCTGCTCTAGCTTCTAAAAATGAGAAGAAAGATAAGAAATTATGCAACGGTAAAGGGGAAGGTCTAATATTTTCTCTATTTATGAGACAAGTAGCTGGAAGAATCTCTATTACAGATCTACCCCAACAACTGCAAGTCCATCTCCACTATCCAAAGACATCCACAGCCCCATCTGCTCTGTCTGTCCACAGAAATAAGCCAGCACGGCCGACAGGACATGTCCTCATCCCTGCATCTCTATTTACACTGCATAGCATTACCTCACTGCCAACCAATCCAGCCTTTCCACGCCTCAGCACCCTCCTCTCGCCAAGAGCCGTACCCGCCACCGGAGCAGCTGATTGCCATGGCGAGCACGGGGGAGTTTGGAGAATTATACGTGGCTTGGCACTTAGAGCTCGTGGAGAGGCAAATACAGACAGAGCAGCTTAAAAAGGGGTAGGCAAGAGCATGACATTAGTATCTTCTGCCTCCTAAATGTAAAGAAACACAGAGCAACATTCACATGTTGAATAGCCGCAAGTTCTCTCCTGATAAATGGGTTTTCCTGATTTCACAGCCCAGTTAGATAACCAGGGATAAGGTGACCCCCGTCTCAGGAGAAGCATTTCAGGAGAGCAATTATGAACTGCAACACAAACAACACAGACACCAGGCCAGGGCCTCTCAATTCACTACACAAGTGGGTACACAAAACCAAGACAGCAAGAGCTGAACCACCCTCCTTTGCCCTTATTCAGCTTGGAAATCTCAAATACCCAGCCTCACGTGTGAGGTTCCTTCCTTATCTATGCTATTTCAGAGATTCCCATGTATTATCATGGCACGAGTCTCAGAGTGCCTGCATTCTATTCAGATGTAACCTTACTTATAGGGGTTTGTGCTCAAGGTATAACGAATACTGCTGTTGTGCTTCTTCAGAAAATAAAGAAACCATTATAAAACTTCATAAGGTATTCGGCACAAATATTATGATCCCATAGCAATGACAACTCCACATATTTGCAGTGTCCATGTATTGGTTAAAGCACTGCAGGCATCTAGGACTGGTTTTCCTGTTGTTTTTAACAGCAGCCAGAAAGAACACAAGCAATACTAATGAGATGAAAGGCACAGGACTGTGGCTTGCTTGTCTGGAGACTCACAGCTGTACTGGGACCAACACAGGCCCTGAGAATGAGCTCTGCAAAAAGCTGGAACCAGCTTCTGCTAAAACCAGCTCCGAAATGGCCAGAGGAAAGTTCAGTTGACAGAACTGCTCTGACCTCTGTCTATCACAAAATCTGTACTTTAACAATGCCATCATGTGAGCCAAAAACTCACTGCAGCATCCCACTGTTTGCATGGGTATCTCTGCACTCTGCCTTAATGCAAGCTGCCCTGACAAGTGGCCCATGCTGCAGGAGAGAACAAGGCTTCCAAGAAGTTGCACGTAGAATTATTTATCACTATGAAGATTTTATTCAGATTGCCAAAAGTTAGAGCTGACTTTATACTTTGAACCGATTCTTTACAGTTGGGAAAAAAAAAGTGTATTTCATGTGTGTACATAAAGATGCAGGATATTCATACTATTTCTATGCATATCTAGTAACTTGTTAAATTTTACCAAGTTTTTCAGTTAAATTCTGCTGTGTAGTAAGTTCCAGTCTAATCATGAGTTAAGTGATACATAGGTACAGATACCTCTAGTACACATATAATGATATACCTATATATCGTTCAGTGCATAATTTGTATATGCTTTTACAGTTTAAGACAAAATTTTTATTTCAGAAGCCCCAGCTGTGATCTGCCTTCTCTCAGGTCTCAGTTCTATTTTCATATACATTCTCATGACTTCCTTCCAGCCTTTTTAAACTCTTTACAAATGAGATTCACATATGCAAACTAAGTTACAGAATTTTATGCAAATAAAGCAGATCTTAACCAGTTAGGACTCCAGATTACTGTTTCCATTGACTAAAGAGGTGTAAGCACGTCACTCTTCTATGTCAGCACCAAAAATCTAGTAACAAGGTGGTTCTTGGTTTGAGTTCTCATACACTCAGGTTATGACCGAGCCTGACCACAATCACCCAGAAAGCTTTTTTTTTTCCTTTTTAAAAGATGTTTTGGTAGCTCATTCAAGGGTCAAATGCAGCTCCACATTTTTGATATAATACTACATTCCGTAAGGCTGAGGCCAGTAGAAATTCACACCACCTCCAGCAGACACTAACACAAACGTTTGTATGAGGCAGCCTGAATGACCAGAGCATTGAAGCAGGGCTGCACATCCTCTTTTATGCTGACTCCAGGGAAGGGGTAGCTAACAGAGGTTGGGAGAAGAGCAGTAGAAGAAGGATGAAAGGGGGGAGGGGGGCCAGGAAGCTTGTTGAAAGGATTTTGGTCCTTCTAGAGACTGGGAGCCCTCAAAAAAAATTCCCACTCCCCCAGGAGCAAGACAGTCTCTCTCTAAGGCTTGAGCTGCAGCTAGCCAGTATTTTCAGTGTTCCAGCAAGTGGCATACACACACACAGTTCTGAAACAGATGAGTCCCAGGGAGACTGCATACAGAACAAACTGGCAAGTGGTTGGAGACAGAAGAGCACCCTATCTCACCTCATGGTGAATAGAAAGTATTCTTTCCTACACCTTCCACAGCACGTCCTCAGCTGTACCCATAAAAAGAAAAAGCTTCTATTGATATCAATATATCACATACAAAAAGTATGTGTATTTATATATATATATACGTATGCACTGTGTACACAGCTACATCAGTTTAGCTTCATGCTGTACCAAAAAGAGAAACTAGTGACAGAGATGCATGTTATTACCTTTCTTTTCTCATGGACCACCCTCAAGAATAACAGCCTGGCATGGGCAGGCAATTATGCAGCCACTTCCCAGACATTCAAACTCTTCCTATTCCTTAGGCCATACAAAAACATCTACCATCAGTCCCACTACAGTTTTCCAAATTTAAGTTTTGTGATTTAACCAGGATAGTTCACTAGGTCATTCAACCTATACCTATAGCCCTGCAGCTTCTCCAAGGCAAAGCACACGTAGTAGAACCCTCCTGATCCCTTACACTTCTCTGATTTACAAAGCCTGGCTGAGGCAGCACTTACTGCTACTTCTGTCCAAGCAGTATTGCCTGCCCAATTTTCTCCAGCTGCCTGTGGTCTCTGATAGCTCCTGCTGCCCAGTTCACTGGGCTTTGCTGGTGCACCAGTCCAGGCTGAATGTGTGCTGCTTGGGACTGTTGATGGATAGACCTGAGAGTCTACTCCATTACACCTTCATTTTGTAGCCCAGGCGTATCGCTGTCTGTACTGTGACATATGGCGGCTTTTCTGCCTCCGCTAGCAAGTCTGATACATTACAAAATTCCCTGTGTGCCAAGTGTTTAGCAAACACACATGTTGGCAGCCAGAGTATTCCTAGAAAGGACATGTGTCTTGAAATAAAGCTGTGCCAACTTGCCACTCTGTGTCATAACACGGAAAGCACCCTGGTATCCAAGTTCAGCACTGTAGGCACTGAGAATGACAGTCATCCAAAAAAAATGCAGAGCTGGAAAAATGCTATGGAAAAAAAAAAAACAATCAAATTAACAAATATATATTTTTGAGTATATCTCCTTCTGAGTTATCTTCCACTACCTTTTCATTTCACATAATAGATTTCCATTGACAGATACCTTGGAAATGTTCAGCCCAAGGTCAAACAAAGCAAGGGAAATGAGGCAAAGCAAGTCAAGTAATTTGTATAAGAATATTGAACTGTTGCCAAAAAGCAAAGAATGCTGGTATCATATCTTCACATAGTTCAGTGACCAGCCTAACATCTGTACCTCATTTATATAGGGAGTTTGTGGCAGCCTTTGGGTAGCCAAGAAGCTGATGTCCAAGACAGCAGTTCTTCTTTAGTAAGAAAAGTGAGAAGAGACAATGTTTACAAATCTGACAAAACTAATAAGCATGTATTTGGACTGCAAAGGCATTCAGATATTAACATGATGACTAACAAATAAAATATATCCAAATCTCATCATTTGCAAATCTGATTTCTCTGGACTCTTTTGTTTCAAGGATCTATTTCTGGGACTGACCCGACAGTAGTTCTTATATTCTCCTGTTAAGTTGACTCTCTTGGTCTTTTGCAAATATTCTGAGAAATGTATATACTAAAGACACTGCAACAGCTAAAGATCTCATTATTGTCTTATGCTACTCACTGTGATCATTTGGAAACTTAGTGCAACCATGGGGACAGAAATAACATCCACAGGTTTGAAAAGGACGATTTTGTGACAGTGCTCAAGTAAAGGGACCATCTCCCTAATAATCAACATGGTTGTGGTAAGAATGTCTATTTGCAGCAACAATGAGATACAAACATCAGCTAAGGCTTTACAGCTTTATAGCACAAATGATTGATGGTATACATTTATTTAGAGAAATGGAGAAAGGAGGGAAGAGGCAGTTATGTGCTTGGTTTTTGTTCTGCATGAGGCAAAGTGTGGCAGGAATTATGTGCAGGCTATATACACATATATATATATATATTTTTTTTTGTAAAAGGGTAGAAAATACCTTCTCTCCTTACATAAGTTTTGTTTTTCTCTCCAGACATTCGTGGAGCTGAATTAAGTAGCTTATAACAAGCTAAACACTGCAACAAACATTTATCTGCACTTTCTGCCTGCCATTAGCTGAGTGACTGACAGCTCCTTTTCCTGTACTTCAGCACACGCAGCTGCTGCTGAGTTTTAACTGGGGTATTTATTTTGAAAAGCTGGGTGATAACTTCTAAAAGAGCAGGAGAATGGGAGTTTCAAGGGCAGCAGACAGAGTTTATCCAAACCATCTTCGTCTTGGGTACACAGCCACTTGTTCATTTGTATCTCTCCAAAGGAGGCTACACCATGTTCCCTGCTGCCACATACAACAAACACCAGCCTTATTATCGCCCTCTCTGGTCTCTCACGCTGTCCATTCCTATATCTGCTATGACCACTGAGATTCCTTTTTAATTATAATCACCAGAAGTTTTTGCCAAAGCTCTTTATGAAGCCTACATGCTTATTAGGAACTCGGAAATCTGTCCTACAAAAGTATGCTTAGTTTGCCAGAAGCCCACACCTGATGTGTGTGCCTTTATAATACAATTACAATTGCATTTCAGATTGAAACATTCATGCAAAACCCACTAGAATTATCTTTCTCTAACAAAAGAAAGAAATTGCCTGATAGCTGAATTCACCACTAATACAAAAAACTCCTGCTGGCATCATCTTCGCCCAATGCATCTTAGGATACTGCTTCTTTTACCACTTAAATTGCACTCTGCCTCTCCCCCCTAAATAAAGATCATTAAACCTCACCAGAGAAATGCAGGCATTAATCATTTGTATTTTCCCATTCTTTTCACTATCTATGCAAGCTGATTTCTGCTGGCATTTCGATTGCAAGATCCATACTTTCAAATATTCCCCTAGAGCTAAAAGAACATTTCGAGCATGAAAACTTATAACAAAAGTCTTTCCAGGATCAGAAAAGGAATAAACTACCTAATCTCACATGACAGATTATGAAGAGTTTGCTAATAGCGAACCCATTTTTTCTATGGCGGTGTTTGCTTTTCTATAACACCTTCCAACTGGAATAGTATATGCACTTTAAAATATTTATTAATTTAGTTTCATACAATTTACCCTACCCATGAGTTGTTGAGCATCAATAAAAGTATTCACAAATGAAGCAAGAGAAAGATATGGAGAGAGTGATTTGCCTGAAATCATAAGCAGAGACTTCTAGCCAGAAAAAAAAACAAATCTTTCCATGTCCCAGAATTTGCCTTAACCACAAGACTATACTCGGAAGGAGCTTTGTCCTTCACAGCAAAGATTAATCAAATAATATCATGTTTCCTATATTAAACGTGCTTCACTGCAATGGAACTTCATTGCACATACATCTGAAGGTAGAGGCAAGTTATAAATAATTAATACGATTACATACAATACGTATCAAGCCTGCAATAAATTATGTATGCCAGTCTCATACTCCATCTGCTGGGATACTGTAATGTGATTTAGCAGATAAAACACACTGTTTATTTAAAAGGGTTATCAAATTTTGAAGCTACGTCAAATTATACGTTGAGCCATTGTGTTTGGGGGGTGCAGTAAGTTAATCATGTTAAGCCCCTAAACATGCACAACCCAGAGTAGTGGGATGTACAAGCAGTAAAAGCTCAATAAAGCACAAAAAGACTGGGTTTCAACACACTCTCTGGGCTCAGTCTTAAGAACAGGACGGATGTACTATGGACATTTCCTAGGGAGAAATGCACGGTTCAGGAATGCGTAATACACCAGGTCTGCCTTGCGTAACTGCAAGCTGAAATAGCAGCTGTGTGCGTGCACGCATGGGTGTTCAATCTCCTGAGTTCTTCCCATTTCTACTGCTGACTTACCACATCCCCCCCAGCAGATCAGGTGCTTGGCGCTCACTGACTTGTCTGACTGGCTCTTCAGCTTGGAAGCAATATGGCAACGGTCACTCAGGAAAGAAGCATTTCAGACAACAATAACACAAAACATCACGGTGAGCACTCTCTCCCTGTGTTACATGTTTGTAGTATTTCTGATCCGTATCACACTTTATTAGGCCACACAAAGGCTCCTCACACATAGTCCTGCTCATCCTCCATGGTCCTGACCTCTATCCCAGTGCTGCTCTCTCTAAGGTAAGGGCTAGGAGGAGAAGTCTCACAGGTTTTCCAATCTGTGCCAGCTGGGACCCAATAAGGGTGGTGTTTGTTTTTGTTTTTGTTTTTTTCCCCACTCACAAATAAGATCTTCAGGATACTCAGGTCTTCCAACAATAAAACATCCAGCTCTGTGATACTGCATTTTTTATACTGCTGGGTGCATAAATGAATATTGACTCAGTTTGCTCACAGTCAGTACAGAAGAGTATAAAACTTTCAACCTGAGGAAGTGTTCAAAAATACTTCCTACAGGACAAGGGCCACATGCAAAGCCAGTGGGACGGACACACATGCACACAAAACACAACTACCAAAGTAGCATTAACTGACAACATTTTTCTTCACATCTATGTTCAGTATCTGGTCATTCAATTTTAAAAGGCACCAGGACACTCAGGAGAATGAAAAAAAGGTTATGAGACAGGAGAGATGATTTTCATACAGAAAATCTTATTTTTCTTTCAAAAATAAAGGCTAAGATAGAGGCACACAAAGCAACGAAGCATTATGTAGCAGATATTATTCAAATCTCAAGTAGTAAGAGCGAGAAAACCCGGATATTTTTTACATCATGCATAATAGTGCAGGAAACTCACTGCCACAGAATGACACTGAACCCACCAGGCACAGCCGTATGTACGACCAGGTATTCAGGTAACAGGAACTGCTGCAGTCACTGCATGTCCCTATTAAATTGTGTTTAAGCGTTTCTAAATGCACAAAAAGTCTCCAAAATACTTGCTGAGGTACCAAGTGAGAAAAGACAACCATTCATGGAGATGTGGTGGCTAGAGTGAGAACTGCCATCTTCAGCTCCCCCTTTTACAAGGAAATCGTGCCATCATTACCAATACACTAATTTTGATAGCCATCTGTCTGAGAAGCACCACATCCAGTGGTCTTCAACCCAAATTGAAAACTGACGTTTTTACTTCATGAACTTTACACCTTTGCTACTGACATTTATTGCATGTTCCTCCACATGACAAATGAGAATGTCAGGTCACCAGCAGTGCGGCTGTTTTGGCTCCCTGTTACTTACAGCCTTAAAGGGAAGGCTCTCCAAGGTAATTATTATGCAAAGTGAAATCACAGAACAACAACAAGCAACACAGAAGTTGATATATTTAGCTTTTTTGCTGCACTGGGAGGGGTCTGCCACTCTGGGAGGAGGGGAGCAGAATTGCTGCTAACCTTTTCTGCACTTGAATTCAGCTTTGCCATTTCTGCTACAGATTTCTCTCCCTTTTCCTGCAAGTGCCCTGCCGATATCTCCATAGGTTTTCCTACAACATCATTACTTGCTCAGAAGGCAACTGTGATCAGATGTTACCTAGTCACTTCTGACTCACTAGTTCATCCTTAAAAAGGATCATAACCTGGTACGATTTACAGACCAGGATGTCTATGATTCCATGTGACCAACCTGCCTCCATCAGGGGGAGGGCTGCTCTCGCTACAGGATCTGGTAAGCAGAGAGGGTGACAGACCATTTCTAATTCTACCACTCATCATTCCACCTCCCATTAAAAGCACTTACACATGCAGAAATGCTCAGACAATTCTTTCTCTAAACATAATTATTCCCAGCTGAAGTCCTGAAATCCCAATTATGGTTTTCTGTCTGATGACAGAGAAAGTTCGTATAAGCTTGATCTAACAGCCAGCAGAGATCAGCACACTGTGAAAAAGAGCAACTCCACCCAAAGGGACTGATTCTTCAGTGCCCTGTTTAGTCAAAAGTGAGTGCAAAAAAAATTTTTCCCCATCCCCTTCATAATCTGCAGAAACCATCTGGTTCCATCTCTCAGTAGGGATCAAATCTCTATGAGACTGACCCAGCACAGCCACCTATACCTGCATAAAGTAACATAAGATACTACTACAGACCACACTCAGCAAGTCCTAAGTAACTATATCTCTTGAGACTAATATTCCTAAACATTCTCGAAAAGCAATTTTCACATTTTCACATTCATTCAGTGGTGAATTATCTTCCAGAGTTGTTATATGGAGCTGGAGCACACGTAAGAGCAGAAGTAGTAATGTGGATTTAGGATGATACTTAATTGTGCACATAGAGCCTGTCAAAAATGAAATTTTTAAGCCTCAAAAAATGACTTTTCAGCAAAAGTTATAATACTGACATATTTATATTATCAATTGCTGCTGGAGAAAATTGCTGGAAATCAGATCCTTAGAAACTGAGTCTTAGTGAGAGATTCCTGAAGCATATATTTCACGATATATCACAATCTCACCTCCAGGCTAGACAGGTAGGGTGGACCATGGGGCATCAGAGACATGGCAGTATGGCTGCCACTCAGAGAGAACTAAGATAGGAAGCAGCCATATAGCTGCTGCTCTTGAGATACCCTCATAGCACGTCCACATTGCAATAACAACATTATTAAACAAAATTAATATATGTTTGAATGAATTAATTTAGAATTTCCATGAAAGATAGTTTCTGTACCTTTTTTGACCAAAAAAATGTATCGGGTCAGTGAACATTTTTACATTTTAAGTTTCTCTCTAAAATCTTGTTTGCCATTAGGCTCAAAGTTCCTGACAATCTTCCTATTTATGGGGATACCACTGCTTTGTCCCACACTTAAGTGGGAGACAGAATCAGCTGTTAGGTGTGAGCTGCTGACATGCTGAAAGAGGCTGATGCATTCTGGTGCAGAAACATCTCTTGGTTCTGTCTCGCTCCTCAGTTCATTTGCGGGGTTTGCACTTGTACAGGAGGAAAAAAGTTAATTTGGTGAAATTAAGAAAAAGGAGTTTCTTTCAGGAGGTTCTGGGAGCACTGTTACTCAGGACACTAGGAATGAATTCAACAGAGATAAGGAACATAAGCAAAAAAAAAAAAATTATCACAGGTGATTTTAATGGCTCTGCTTGGCACACACTTATACCTCCATGCTGCTCATACCGCCCTGCTACTCACGTGCACAATCCTTCCCATCCCTGCAGCACAGACAGTCCTTCCCCCTCTGTCTCCAACGGCCCTGCAATGTCTCACACCAGACGTTGCCCTTCTTCCTTTCAAACTACAGGAGACGACATGGATTTTCTGTACCACCAAGGCCAGGCTTCCTGTATCTCAAGAGCAAACCTGCATACATCTCTGCAGGTGGCCAGCAACATCCGTACCTCTTAAAGCAGATCATCTACTGAATATTTTGGCCATCATACAAAACCCCAATCTAAAGCAGGATTGAGTGAGGTGGTTAGTGACCTCAATTCCTTCTGAGCATATGTTTTTAAACTAAACACAAAACTAAATTTCCCCGTCTACTTGCAGTAATGTTGTTTCAGTTTCTGCAGAGGTATGCAATAGGAATTAAGTGATTTGAGTATCTCTGAGGAGGTGTCTAGCTTCAGACCTTTCAAGATGTGTGGGCAAGGACTAGGTATCCTAATTCCTGTACTATGATGGACAACCCTGGGAAAAGCAGAAAAAATATCCCACAAGAAGAATTAGTTAATGCTGCTTTCTACGTAATAATCTAACTAAAGACATTTGTATCTGTTCAGTAATGGACCCAATCCTCAGAGCTGTATCCAAAACCAAGCTGACTTTTGGAAATGCTTGTTTTTAACCTAGAGTGCATCTCTTATGCTTTTCTACTTTGTAGTGTAGTTGTACATTTTGTCCTACATACCCTTTCCTGTGAGTCAGTTGTATGGCACTGAAAGACAGGAAGGGAGAAAAAGGCCCCAAATCCTCTTGAAACAAAGGCAATTTAAAGAGTTAGGAAAGTTTTATTAAGACTTGCAGTTGGTGCAGGGTACTGAACATTACATTTCTACTTTTGCAAAAAGCTGTGGAGGACTTTACTGAAGAAATTTAAGCACAAGCATATTACGCCCCTTATCTAATCTGGAAGTATTTTTTGCACATAATCACAATTTGTGATCAATAGTCTCACTAAAGACAGGAAGTGTTATTTCTGAAGCCTGGAAAGGTAAAATAGCTTCCATACAGTAATCCTAGAGGTCACTGGCAAAGTCTGAAGCATACTGTACTTTACCAAAGCCCTGCCAGAGAGAGAACTTTATTTTCTTCCCAGTAAATGGTTGGAGTTTTGGTTTGTTAATGTTAAAGCATTTGCTCTTATAACACTGGAATCAGTGCAGGTTAAAGGTACAGCGTTCAACTGGTCACTTTATGCAGTGCTTTGGCACTTCTTTGGAAGCCTGCACAAGCACTTAGTGTGCCAGGATCTACTCAGTTTGATAGACTGGGCACAACCGGTGTCTTCCAGAGCATGAGATGAAGACCACAAACAGTACCTCTTGCCTGTACGAGAAGTTTCCATCAGGAAACCAGAAAAGAAACACACATGTAGATGTGAAAAGCTATGGAATAGAGTGAACTGCCTTCAGTGGAGTTCCGTGAGTACAGCTCTGTGTCAGGAGAAACAGCAGATGTGAAGTGCAATTACTCCCCCCCCATCCCCCCCCACCCCCAACTCTGTTCATGTTTCACAAACCAGGACTGATATTTGAACAAAGACTGAAAAAATGCAGGCAGGAGCTATGCAAATAATGAGCATTTCTGTTTTATCACCACCACTTGTTTGAAAACTCAGTTTACAACTAGCTGGAAAATGCAGGGGCTGCTGGACTATGAAGCAGCCCTGAATTAACAGTGAGAACAATAGTTAAAATACCCTGCCCAGCCAGTTGATGTTTATTTACAGGTTTTTTTTTTTTTTTAACGTTTACAAAAAATATACCTGTCAGTGGAGACAAATTACAACAATCCATTATCTGTGTCATTCTGCAACCAAAAGCCTCATGGCATTTTACAAAAGGACGCAGCACCATTAACTTCTTTTAACAAAGGAGGAAACCTAAAGCATAACAGTTTGTCTCAGAGCAGCAGCAGCAGAGTTTGGTTCTGCTGCTCTACCCCATGCCCGTGCTATCTTTCTCAAATCTCTCTCTCCCTCTTCCAAGTATGAAGAAAGCAAATTATTTCTTCAAGGCTTCAGTAGGATTGAGTAAGAGATGAAAGCAATTTAACCTAAAGATGGCAGAACATAAGGCTTAGAGAAGCTAAACAAATCAGTCATCCACCTAGCCACTAAACCCTAAAGAGGTTTGTGGCAAAACACACAACAAAAGCAAAACATTACGCTGCCATTTAAACATAATGCACTACGTTCAGGATTCTCATGCAGGTGAAATATCCATAGCAGTCACCATGCCGGATTCATATGTAACTTAACTACTTAAGAACTACTTAACATTTCTAAGAAAATTACAAAACAGTCTTTGTACAAATATGAATCATCCCATTGAGAAAACTGTATCATTGAGGCCTGCATAAAAATTGAATATGGCATTAAAGATGCTATCCCCAGCATTTGACCAGGATGGTGAAAAGAAACTGCAACTGGCACAAATGTGCATATGCTGTGTTTATGGAGAGCACCAGCGCAGATCACACATGCCTGCCCTGTTTCCTCCCTCTCTCCTTGCCCAATTTGGACAGAAATAGAAAGTCTCAGGGAGCTGCCAAAACACCTCCCACACACTGAGCTGCTATCACCATACAACAGTTTCCATCCAGCCCCTGTAGCTTGGCTTTAGCGTGTTGCAAACTGCAAGCTCACTGCTTACCTCTGTCAGCCCAGACAGCAGCTCAGGGAGGCAAAGGAATTACTAGCTACCCAGGACTAAGGCTGCCCAATCCCTCGTGCTGTGAGAACCTCCTTTCAGCCTTTTCTCAATTTGCAGTTTCCTAGAGCTAAGCTCTGCAAACACTGCTTGGCAGGTTGTGCTGTTTTCTGTGAAAAAGCTCTAGGACCTTCACACTTTGGAACAAGAAGTTGAATTTAGCAGATGCACAGCTCTTGTACCCAGGATGCATCTTTTTAGGTCAAGCTCTTGTATTAGAAGAAACATCTCAGCGAGTGTTAGAAGGATAATGCTATTGGAGTTCAGTAGCTGCACTCTAGGATGAAATTCTCGCAGCCTTTCCTCTCTCAAAATTAGTTATTAAACATCTTCTTAGACCAGAAAGAAAAATTAAGATACTGGTTTATGTAGACTATTGCCAAAAGTGATGGTTCAGTTACTCCCTAGAAGTCTGGCCATACATCTCCACCTCCCACCTCTGCATTAGGAGCTGGCAGTTACAAGGCTGCCATGAACTAATTAGCCTTCAAATCCTGCTAAATGCAACATGAAATCTCACCATGTTTCAAGTCCTATACTTGGGATGCTCACTTGACACAGTGAGCATTTGTATCAATCCCTTCCCTAAATTAAGGCGCCAGTGCCCTGTGTGAGAACCAGTACAACGCAGTTTGCTATTTTGAGGTGTGCAGCATGTCTGTGTCTCATTGCTTTTCTTCAGCATGTGCAAGCCTGTCTACTTGTCTCTCACTTGTCATGAAACTTTTTGTAAATTCTTTCTTTTGCAATAATACTAAATGGGAACATTTTTGAAATCTCAAACAAATGGAATGGAACAACAATCTTGCTTCCCACCTCGTTGTCTGCAGCATTGACAACGGAGAATCTGGGGAAACAAATGCGGTATTTAAACAGCCAAATGATGGGAAGTGAAAAATGGCAGAGACTAGGATGAAAATACATGGCACAGCACCTTGCTTTTGTGTATGTTGTTCTTAGTAGCAAGAGATGGGTGAAAGATGCATGCATTAAATGAAATTGGAAAAAAAAAATCAAGAATGGCGCTGCAGCGTTCTTCCTGGTGCATACAGCAGTACTGTGCTGTGGGTGAAATGTCGAGATCTACACGTGCAGTTTTGTAATGCTTACTAAGTCTACAGATCAGGAAAAGCCAAGTTCTGTATGCAGCCAGGAAAGGAAATTGTGAGTTGTGATATCTGTGAAAGAAGCAGGGGATTTCAGGTTGGTTACACTCTTCTCAATGTGCTGAGAGAGTGCCCAGGCTCTCAACATGCCACCAGCAGCCCTTCCTCGCACAGCTGCCCTTCTCTGTTCATCCCAGACCCAGCTTCTCACTCTTATAGAAACTGCTGCATGTCTTTTCCAGGGTACCCTGCCTTCAGGGTGACCCCAAAGGTAGCAAAAAGTATGAGCATCTCTGACACAAAGCCCTGGAGCCCTGGCAGAGGGAGAAAGGCCAGGTCTGAGCAATTCCTTGTGATCCTGCAAGGCTGCACTTCAGTGTCCCCCATCCAGCCAAAAACATCTTGTCATTCCTCTTCAGGGGGGTAATGTGATTAACACAGGCCCTGTTAAAAGGTTTAAAATGGAGGCATCAACCCAGTCAACTGCCAACACCCACAATCACCTTTCTGCATCTTTGTGCCCTGGCTCCCAGGTGCCTGAAAATTCAGCACCCTCTTTCTTGTTTAACCCTGTTTCTTCTGACCCTCATTTAAAAGGGAGAGGTCTGTGTTACTGAATAAGACAGTGGAGTTCAGTTATATCTGTCCTGTCGAGTTTGTCACCCAAGCAGCCTCTGTACAAGACTAGAAAAACACGATGGTATTTACACTGCCATGAAAAATACAAGGTATTGGAGTGCTTCAATGAAGAGGTAACCTTAATAGCTTTCAAAGCTGAATGGCAGAGCAAGGGAAAAGAAAATCTCTTCATTAAAGTCAGTTTGCTGCCAGTGCTGGCCCCAGAATTCTTCTCTCTCATTATTATTAAATTATTATTAATAATACAGCTCTTATTAAGGGAGCAACTGCCATTCACTTGGTTTAAAAAAAAATTACAAGAAAGCACAGAGTATTTAAAATGCTGCTGCAACAGTAAATATCACCTCTGGCATATTTGTCCTGGAAGAACAGAGCACGATTTGGAATACCTAATTGAAATGTGCTACAGGAGATAAGGATGGTTGCAGAGACTGACATTTAAAAGCAGGAGACACCAAACAAGACATGAAATATCACTGTTACTGCCTCAAAGCAGAAAGCCACTTTCCCAGAACTGAAGCTTTCTCATCCTCACCACTTCACTAGCTCTGACAGACACAGTGAGAAATTAACCCCTTCCCTAATGCCAACAGTAGCACCACCCTCACAACAACATTCAGAGTTGCTACTACTCCATGTAGCCGTTCCCTCCTGCAAATCACACAGCCCTGCATCAAGCAGCTTATCCTCTTCCTGTTGCCACAGTGCAAAACCTCAGCTTCTTCCCTGTTACATGACCCAACATGCCAAACTCCAGCACAGGAGATGCTGGAAGTCGGGCTCTCCTCCTGCCTGACCTGGTATGGCAGCCTGTGCACCCCGATCTGCTTCTGCCTATTGGCCTCTGAGAAGAGGAGCTTGGAAGCTCCTTCTCAGCAGAAAGAGAATCTAGGGATGGTGCCAGAACACAAAATCAGAGGAAAAAAAAATCCTTGGCACACAAGTAAAATTATGAAGTGTTTGGCTGCTCTGGCTTTTGCTGCCTTACTCAGAAGTAGCACTGGTGCCTTTGAGCCATCTGAGCTGGTCTAGTAGGTGAACAGCAGGGAAGTCAATCCAGCAGATTCCATAAATGTACAGGTTACATCAACTGCATTTCAAGAAAGGATTTAATTAGAAAGTTACAATTCATTAAAGGAACACCCAATTAGTTATTTCAACTACATGTTTTTTCTGTTCTAGGACAGCAGGGCAAAGATTGGGATGCATATCAGAGCCAAGCACCTTGTGCTGCTCAGTGGAACATCGCAGCATCTTTGAAGGAACAGCCCTGGTTGAAAGGCTGTTTTGGAAAAAGCTGTCAGAAAACATCCTCTGAAGTACAGTTTCTGAGCAATTAAACTATCCATCTCAGCAGAGTGATCACCAGCCTTGATCAAAGTGGGAAATCCTAGCCCAAGAGAAGGGAGGTATTTTTAGACTTAAGATTTAGATTTTAGGTTTCTAGTTATCGACCAACTCTTTTTGTACAGCTGTAGTTATCTCCTTGCTTCCCCAAAGCAGGATGGGCCAAACAGGAAGGTTCCTTTCAGTCAAGGAGAAAACATACAGTGTCAAAGGGCCTGTTGGCTAACCAGAGCCAGATGCAGCAGACCTGCTTTCCTGAAGCTGTTCTCATGGCTCCCAGGCAGGCAGAGCAGCACTGCACAACAAGTACTGCCAAGTGAGAAGGTTCTGCTCTACCTTATAATTATCTACATCAGACAGCTGTGTCTTTACATGACGCCAGTTAGGAGATCAGTTTGTGGCATATATTCCACCCTCTATCAATGACTTTCAGTTGCAGGCTCAAAAAACAGCTTTGTGAAGGTTTGTGGGTCTAGAGAACTTGTTTCTCTCTTTATATAATCACTGAAGTCTAAGCTCTTTAGGGGTAAGCTCTTGTCACTGTTCTGTGCACAGAGCAAAGCACAGGGGATAGATCACACAACTGGAGCCAACAGGGAACAGGGCAATACAAATAAAGCATAAAACCACCAGCAACAAATTTCATAAACATACAATTAAGAGATTTCAGATCCCACCTCATTGCTGTAAGTTGAGAGGAACGGAGGGAAAAGGCAACTGAAAACAAATACACTAATTTAACAGAGAGCTAAGAACAGAAGACCCCTGCCCCTACAATCTAATTATTCCACAACCAGTATTCACTCTGTTTTTAAAAAGTAAGTACACCTCCATTCACATATAAGACTTTAAAAGAGGGTTTGCTGGAGTTGCTTTGCTTTCAAAAGTATCAGAAGGGCAACCACGGATTTGTTCTGAAGAAGAGGCATAACTACGACACTGCAAGCTGAGAGCACTACCAATGCAGAAAGGGGAACACCTGTTCAGTCAACTGCTTACATGCATTAGTTGGATGGATGGGACCATCTGCACTGCTGCCTATGCTCAGCTTCAAGATTAGTCAGACCACAGACCCTAGCCTAATATTCCTGTTCCCACAGCAACCTATAAATGGGTGTCTAAGGAAGAATACGAACAGGGCAAACAAAAATGATAGTTCTAACTCCTGCTATTTTCAGCTCATGGACTTGCTGTGCAGGGTGTCATTCTTTTGCATTTTGAAACACACGATGTTATTTCACTTCCATCAAAACCCTATAGCCCGTTTCTGGACATTAAACCCAATGCGCAGGACTAGTGAACACTATGGACTTTCAGTTTGAACTTCCAGGTGGAAAACTTGATACACAACATAACTCAGAAGAGAAACAATCGGAAGGCTCACTAACACTTGTATCACAGCACTTCAAATTGCATGATAGAAATACTGTATCCCTCACATGAAGAACGCTGGCCTCAAAATCAACAGTTTCACAAATCAATAGAGGTTTGTCTTGAGAACATCTTCACTCTATCCCATGAAGATATGTGGGACAACTACATGCAGTCCAAAAAGCCGTTTGCAGCATCAAACATTGAAGGTGTACAATTCTTTTCACAAGTGATTAGTCACTTAACGATTTGTAACAGTGAATGAGTGCCCAAGATTTGCCTTTTTATTATATTATTCAGAAACATAAGCCTTCCTCTAGAAGCTCCTATTCAAATCAGGTGGCCAGCTTCCCTTCTCTGAAGCCTAGCCCTGCCAGAACCACTGCTCCTCTCCTACCCTCCATCACGCTCCAAACTGAAGTATGCCTGAACCAAATATTTAGTCTCTGCTCTGCGGTTCACATCATTTGGATCTGCTGCCAGCACACAGTATACTATTTCAAAATAAGGGAAGGATGATGGGATAGGGGATGTTCCACATGTCCTTGTACAATATTACAGTGTTTGAGATCTCTGTCTGAGGACACCTTGCCAGCATGAGGCTTCTACTTCAGTAGTGATTTCTGCCACCATAACCTGACAGCACACAAAACCTGCTCCAAGACTGCAAAATGCCTCTTCAAATACATTCAGTTCAAGATTTAAATGCAAGAACGACGTCGATTACAGAAGTCTGACACAGGACAGAAACAAAATGAGTGCAATGGCATCAGTCAAGTCAGGAGAGAAAAATACTCCTCAGCTAACCTTGAGTGATTTGCCTTGGCTGGCTCACCTACAGGAGCAGAAGTACTAAGAAGTTTGCTAGCAATTTTTCTCGGAGGGTCAAGTGTAGTTGAAAACAAGGGATGAGACTAGGGTTCAAATTCACTAGCAAAGAGCCCTCAAATAACTCTGGAGTAGCAGCAATGCATCAGAAACAAGACACATTAGCTAGAGTATGTAGGTGCCCTGAAAACAGTAAGTGAGGTGGGAAAACAACACATGAACATATGCATGAGCATGACAACCTGTCTATGCCTTCCCCCATCTGCAGTTAAGATGCTCTTCATTTCTGCAAGTGCTGAACTTGTTCAATTTGAATTTGAAAAGCCTCTAGTCCAATACTGAGATACTGCTGAAACTGCTGCTGGACTTTTTACTGAGGCACAAGTTCATGTCCTCAGGTCTGTGCTCTCTGAGGCATCCTATAAATACCAGTTTAACATAAAACCACACCTTATTCCCCTCAGTCTCTTCTATTCATCCCTTTCCTTTGTTATTCTATTTTAATTAAATAAAACAAAAGCCCTCTTGCCTGTCACTTTGCCAGAAATTACTGTTATTTTATGAACGGCTTTGAAAGTTCCCACAAGGCAGGTGCTTCTACCAGGGCATGAAGACACATTTTAGGTACCAATTTGAAGTGTAACTTATTTTCTGCAGCCCCTGCTTGGTTCTGCAGCCCCTAGGGTCACTTCAGATTAGGGTGATCTCAGCAACTATTTCGGGCTCATGCTGCAGTGGTGCTAGTGAGAGAAATACCTCATAGTTTTAATCTCCCCACTAACTGTGCTTGTGTGCAGGGAAAGGGGGGCCAAACACACGTACAAGTGTACTGTGCAGTATAAACTTCTCCATCTTATTTTTCAGCAACTTCCAGCTCATCTTCTCCATTATGGGAACTGCTGATGTATACAGGAGGGAAGGCAAAGAGAGAGGAAAAAAATTTATCCCGTGTGTGTGTGTATATATATATATGAATACATACACACAAAAGATATATACTATGTAAAATATATTGTATTTTCTCTCTTACTGAAGTCCTCCCCAGTGAGACTATTTTGGCTTGATATGGCTCTAGACATAGACTGGGCTACATATGGGTAATGGAACCAATCCCTTATTGTTTTGGGTTATCTTGATGTATAGGGATACTCATTTCTTCGATGGGATGAAGCTCCCTCTCCAAGAGGGCTACTTTCTTCAAAGTACTTTGGCTTCTATTACCCATTAATTTCCCCTGTTTCCACAGATCTGTACTCCTCTATTCCCTCATATCCTTACAAAGACTTCTCTTTCAGTATGCTTGACTAGCAGCAGCCCTTTCATTGTTACCACTTCACGGGATGTTGGAGATTCTCCCAGCTGTGCAGAATCATTTTAGGACTAAGCAAAGTGCACCCTAGCAAATTAACATTAAGTACATTCAGTGAATCACTGTGGGAGATCAATAATACAAATAGTGCAACAGAGGAAGGAAGGGAACTAGGGAACCACCAGACACTTGCTGCATCTAAGAAGCATGCAAGTCATGTAGTATCAGACAGAAGGAACCAGGAGAAGCCACAATGGGACACTGCAAGAAACAAATGACAGTTTTGTTAAAAGGATATGGGATAAGAATCAAAGCAAGTATATTTCTGAATGAATCAACCTCACTATTGAAAGGCACAGATTGTCCATCTTTTGTAGTCAGCAGCTCAACAGCCACCGGTAAGCAGAGATCAACAGCACCATGAGGTTGTACCACATCACTGTTATTTGAGGGAATGAGAGGCAAGATCAGCTTTCCATTCTCTCCCACTGAGGAAAGCTAAGAAGCATCAAGAAAAAAAAAAGTCAGACCCGAGATGGCCATGGCATTAAGACTGTTCTGGCATGAGATGACCTTTCAGAAAAACATGTTGGAACACTGATACTCACTGAACACAAAATGCAATTACACGGCGCTGCCAGTCAGAATAAATGAGTGCACTGTACTGCAGCCACCACAGCAGGTGAAGCAGAACAGACCCAGCCCAGGAGGCGAGGCCTTAACCTCCTGCAGCTTCAGAGCTCATAGCATCATGCAGGCCCTTCTTCCACTCTGGACCATTCACAGTGCAAGTTTGCTGATATTCTAGGGATGTTCTTGTCCTCACCTTTAGGTTGGGTTTTTTTTTTTTTGGCCTCAGTTATGCCTAAGGGTTTGCTTTTGCATGCTGAGCTGTGCCCATTAGAGTATTATCACACTAGTGCTCAGGAACAGCTTAGCTCCTTACTGGGAGGGTGACAAAGCTCACACTGGCCCAGTTCTCACCTCCTTCTACTCACTTTAATAGGTAGCCACTGCCGTGCAGTCTGTGGCTTCCATTTCGGCCTGGGCCTAAATGTCAACCAAGTAGAACCTGCCTTTTACCCGGAGATAGAGACAGCAGCAGCAGGTAAAGCAATGAGGAAACCATCAGTCTGAGGCACTCTCCTACACATTCCCACCCACAGGGATCTGCAAAGCAAACACCAGACACACTGTCGTGACTACTGAGCCTAGCAGGTTATTCCTCCTCCTCCCTCAGCAGCCTCTTTCCCAACAGCCTCCTGTCTATAGGAGGAAGATTTGCAGAGCAAATGAAGCTTTTGCCATTCACTGTGTATCATTCCCTCTACACCACAAAATTCTTCATGAGTATATGGACAGATGGGGTCCTTCTTCCGTTCTTGGCCTCTCACCCCCTCTCCCCTTCCACCACCACCTTTTTCAACTGCATATCCTCACTGCAACTTTTTCTGCATTTTATAATCTTAGCAGAGTCTGTTAGTGAGCCGAAGCTCCCTGAAGTTCATGAACTGTTGAGATCAGCTTGACAAATTCAGAGATTCTTTAAAGGAAGAGAGATTAATGAAGTAGAGTGCAGGACTGTCCCAACTAAAGCCTGACAAGTAATTTGTACAAGCATAGCCTTCAAAGCACAGGACTGGGTGTTAGGAAACATGCATTCTATTCCTGTCTCAGCTGAAGACATGTATGACAACAGACAAGACATTTAACGTCTCCCTATTTACTTCTCCTGACCGATTACTACTACAAAAATGAAAGTGATCAGCTACAACTTCCTGATTCAGCTGTACCTAGAGGACAGCTGGAGGTTTCCAGGAACAGTGGGTACAGAACACCTGTCCTTGGACTCCAAAAAGGCAGGAACCCAATTATCCCAGGGAAAGAAGAAACCTTATTGCCAGAGACACTACAGTGATTCATGTATCAGCCAGCTCATCATAAGGGCCCTTCTTCACCAGTCACTGAAGTCTTCACTGTGCTCCGAACAGCCTCAGATAGAGGACAACTATTAAGCAAAATGTGGGCCATTACAGGATTTCCAGTCTCATTTCCTGCCCATAGATCTTTCTTAGGTCAAGAAGGGCCCAATGAACACTGACAAATTAAGCTGTACTAGGTGAACTACTGACAGTGCAGCTAGACAAACAGGACCAGAAGGCTTCCAGTAATGGGCATCCTGGCCATCAGGGGACAGGGTCTCCAGTAAAAGTCCGGGACTTCAGAGAAGTCCCAAGGTGAAGGTTAATGTCTCTCCCTGAGCTGTGTCATACAACAGAAGCCAGAACTGCTAAGAAGTGACAAGTTTCTTTGGAGCCTCTTCTGGAAGGCCAACAAACTTGTGCAGCAGTGTGAACATGCATGTCATCACTTCCCTCTGGGAAGGCAGCACCGCATTTTGTTGTTGTTTTGTTTCAGGTTTTGCTGACTTGACTGCCCAGAATAATAAAACAGATGGAAGTTCTGATTTTACAGGACAAGAGCAGTGTGTGAAAGTGAACAGCGGAGGCAAAGAAGCGTGGCAGGGGAGAGAGAGCGCTCACGGCATGACATTCAAACAAAGACTCCAGGCTGAATGGGAGGAAGAGTTGCCAGAATTTTCGATACGTGGGGGGAGCAGACCACATGATGAGGACAGGAAAGCATAGGAGCACAACAGTAAGGAATGAAGCAATGAAATCAAGGAAAATCTCCCTCAGTGCCTTTCAGTGTCAAGCACCTACAATCAGCTTCACAGCAAGAACACTAACATCCATTCAAGCAGCTATGCCTCTCTCCAGGGCTGGGCACAGCTTCACCCATGAGGTAAGCTCAGGCCAGGTCTGGGTGTCCAGGCCAGACCCAGAGTGGGGCTCAGCAGGAAGGTGGGAAAGGATTTTGCAGGTCTCTTCTATAATTAGCATTAAGCATTCTCTTTAGCAAGAATCACAGAACATGCTGAGTTGGAAGGCACCCACGAAGAACAGAGTCCAGCTCCTGACTCCTTATAAGAGTTAAACCACTTATCTAATAGCATTGTCCAAATGCTTAAGCAACAGACTTGGGGCCACGACAACTTCCCTTGGGAGCATGCTCCAGTGCCTGACCACCCTCTCAGTGAAGAACTTTTTCCTAATATCCAGTCTGAACCTCCCCCAATGCAGTATTAAGCCATTCCCTTACATCTTATCACTGGTCACCAGAGCGAAGAAAGCAGCAGAAAAATGTAGTTGAATCTCCAACACTTTTTCATAATATTTGGGAGTAGAAATTGTGACTAAAACCCCAGCATTTCCTGTGAGCAATATACCTAGACAATACGACAACTAGATAAAAATTATTTGCAATTCTATTCAAAAAGATCAGAACACCTGTCAGTTGAGTCTAAGTAATTATGTGTATTTTATAGAGACAGTAGTATAAAGTAACACTGCAGAAGAATAGGCATAGACCAAGAAACATTTTTAGACTAGGTGCCCACACACACAAATCTAAACAATTTTCAGAAGTCATCAAAAAGCAAAGCTCCAGATGCTCCTACACCCTGAAAATCCAACTATAGTTGTAGCTGCCTACGTACAGGATACATAACAGTGCAAAAAAAAACCCTACCACCTCCTTTTACACACTTCCACTTCCTTTCCCAATATTAACGAATGGCATGTCTACAGGACAACTTCAAAGAGGCTGAGATAGTATACAGAGCTCATTTAGTCTATGTAGGAGGAGGAAAGAACTTTTCAATTAAATGATAAGACAAACATTTCAAGGAATCAATTCTTTTTCCCTTAAATTATAGCCCTAATTCACATATTATACATAATTATTAAATTTGCTCAAAGTGATTAGATAGGCTTTACTTATAAAAGAGAAATAAATGGGACCGCCATCGTTTACATGCATCTCTATTTAAAAAGATCAGAAGTTCTGCTTGGTGTGTAAGTCTGTTTATGGGTGTGTGTACACATACATAGACTTCAGATACATTTTTCAACACACTGAATGGCTAATGGCAGGTGCCAGCTAACTGCACCTAAGAGTTTTTGATGGGTGCTCTCCACAAGAACTGTCTTGGCTGATATAACATACATATTTGTGTTTAAACAAAAATAAATAAAAGGAGAATTTGGGGCAATAATTATTTTCAACAGGCAAGATCAGCAATGCTAGAGGCAACGCAACAGCACTGCAAAATGCTCTGGATAGAACAGACAATACTGAAATTTCTGGAACTGATCAAGGCTCTTTATCAGTAAAAATAGACAGTGAAAGTGTCTTCCATTATGAACTCTGCCATTAGGACATATGCAGTAACAAATATTTTCCTTATTGCAAACTATTTGCTTCACTATGGAAACTACTCTCACATTTGAAAGGTCTAAAGCATCTTTGAAAAAATCTATTTATTAATCATCAGGAAAAATAGAACTATTCCAAAATTGACTCTTGTGCAAGACTAAAAGAAGTGATCAAATGAGTACTTCAATGTGTTTTTATAAAAGAAATAAAAAGAGCAGAAGGATACTTGCCGTGAGATACAGTAAGTTTTGTAGGACTTACAAAACCAGACTCTTACATATTCACTAATACATTTACCAAAAGTATTTATAACTAGATAGACAGTTGCTCCTAGATACTCCTAAAGATCTCAAAGCAAACATTAAACACCACATAGCCATCCTACACAGAAATAGCTATTCCTGTTTTCAGAGAGACACAGAAAGGTTCAAGTGATGGAAGTCATACAACAGGCTGGCAGCTGAGTCGGCCTGCAGCGCAGGAGGACCGACAAGATACCACTGCTGGAGGCAGCGCTTTTCGGCGGTCAGATGAGGCAGCTGGCCTGGCATTTTGAATCCCCATCACCAGCACACTACAAATTAAGCTAGCTATTCCCATACTGCAAAAATTGCAGAGGTTGCTGAAAACTCAGAATGATAATCCTTGTTTATTCAGCAAGGCCACTTATCTGGAAGGGGTAATACACCAAGGGCTTGCCACAATTAATTGACACATTGACAAACCATTGCCTCTGGCTTGCTTGACACCAGATGCTGACGGTCCTCATGGACTCCTTAGCTACCTGCTACCCATCAGCACAACACCCCGCTGTAGCTCACAGGCTGTCCTAGGGAGATGAGCATTTTGCAGGAGTGCTCACCAGAGAACCTGCTTGTGTAACTTTGTTTCAACCCGTTTGTCATCAAATATCGCATATAGCCCAGGCCTGCAGGGGAAAAGCAGCAGGCTCCATCTGAAGCTCTGCGAAGGCAATATGGAGGCTCTACTGCAGCCAGGGACCCAGGGAGAATATTAAACACTCCGTGCCTAATCGAGCATCTTTTCAAATTAGCCTGGCTGCCTTATTTGCTCTATTCAGACAGAACAAAGAGCTGAAATACTACAAAGCATCTGCAGCACTCGAGCCCAACAGGCACCCTCCCCCCGGACCAGACTAGGCCGTCTCCCTCTCATATGCTGACGGCAAACGTGAGCAGAATGAGCTACGAGCACCCCTCTGCTCGCCCCCCACCACGGGGAGCTGGTAATGTCCCCCGCCACATGCCAGTGTCCAGCAGAACCACCCCAACCCCGCCAGCCTTCTGTGGCTATGGTAAAGAGCCTTATTTATAAATAAGGTTTTAAATTCAAAACAAATAAGGCCTGCCTTCTTTTTAATCAAGAATGAGTAAAGATTATCTCACCAGACAAACCACCAGACACAATCCTGATTTTCAAATCAAAATGGGAACAAATGTGTTAAATGCACAAGGAGGAATCTGACTCAACTCAGGGATAAGCTAGTAAAAATCTACATATCATGATATAGAGAGGCCCAAGCTGGAACAATCTCATAGCCCCTTTGGAGCATTAAATTCATAATTTTATCAAGCATTTCTTCTCTGACAATTTACCTCTCCAACCCACACTTCTCACTCCATCTAGTTATTGCATGTCTGTCCTCAGAGCAAACCATGGAAGCTACTATTCTGAAACAAATGGATAAGCTGCAGTCTCTGATCATCGCTGTGCATGTTCCTCCTCGCTCCAGCTGTTTCACTGAAATGCAGGCCCTGGGACCCAGGGTTATTCAGTAGAAACTGGAGGTGAGGCTTTCTACAGAACAGCAGTAAGAACTTTCCTGCACACATGGCAGGAAAATGTAATGAGTTCAGAGCAGCCACTGTTTAATTAGGGCAGTGCAAGCCGCTGCAGCTTATTCAACGCACCAGTCGCTCCAGAAGAACTCTGCAGACCTGTGAGGATTTCGACAGTCCTTTCAGCAGGGGGACATTATGCAATAAGAAAGGAGAAACCAAAGAAGTACATGCAGTGGAAAGGCACAAGTTTAAAAGGAATAAAAGAAACTTTTCATAATGCTGAACTGAACTTGGGAAGGTAGTGGTAATTTTCAAATCAGAGCAGCCTTCCCCCCCCCCTCCCCAACCTAATAAAAAAACCAAAACAGGTCATTAGCCTCTACTACTTGTGAGACAGGAAATACCACGAGCTTCAGCAATGAGGAAAAACTAGTACTGCCCTTGATAATCAATCCATTAAAGCATAAATATCCCCCACTTTTGGTTCACCCCAAATCTGAAGAAATCCCTTTAAGAGAAGCCTACCAGTAAGCAAGCTCAGCAAAATGTACACAAAGAGTAAGGCAAGGTGCGACTCAGCTGTGCCAGCTATTACCTGTGCCACCACACCACTTGACACTCTGAATTTCCTTCTCCTTCTGACATCCCATCTTCTCAGAGCTGCTTTGGAAACCCTACTTTTTTGTTTTTAACTCAGTTGAATTAAATAGTTCTCACTACTGCTGGAAAAAGAAAGGTACAAAGGACTACAAACATCTATCAAGTTTACAAAAAGCTAGCACTGATTTAGACAGTATTAGGTGTCTGCATAAGGCAGAGCTGTTTGTTTACACCTTGCACACTGCTTGTTACTTAACAGCATCCCCAATTCCTGCCTACACTGGAACAGCCTCAAGATCTCTACAGTGCATCAACCGTTTGTCTTAAGAGTTGCCACGTGCTTTCTCTAAATGTAGTATAAAAATAATTTAAGATCTTACATTAATCTGCTCAAGGCCTTTGTTCAGACACTTTAAAAAGGGTTTCTGCATAAGGGCTGCCAGGGTTTACTTGCAACTAAAGCACTTTGTCCTTTAGAGTTTTCTTCTCTTAAAATATTAGAACAAGTATCTCATGTAGAACAACTCTGATAAGGTAAACACATAGAAAGATAGAGTTTCAGTGAGTGCTGTTACTTGATACATTCGGAAAGACTCTTTCAAAACCACATTTCAAGAGAGTGGCTTATGAAGGAGCTGTGGCAAGGTGTCTTTTAACGAAGAACCTTCAGGCTAGGAATTCACTTAATCCTTTCCTCGCCCACCATATACCAAACATCTCCACTTTCTGGGCTTACAAGTAACAGTCATCTGTCCTCTCAGAGGAGTAAGTTGAGGGTTGAGGTGACTTAGTATTTTCAGGTAGTTGTTTATATGGAATGGGTATTTCAGTTTTAAGAATAGACTCAAGAGACAACCATGGGGAAAAAGTGATGTTTTCAAGAATAAATTAAGGTTTTCCTAGTTTCACATCATGAAGTACTTACTCAGGTGGACTCTCAATCCCCTATCAAGTTTATATAAGATAAGTGAGAATAATTTCCAGAGAAGAATCCCTGTTTGAAATAACATCCAGTAACCCAAGCTTACAATAAATTGCAGGAAATCTGATTTAACAAAGTAGTACACAGCTGTTGTTACACTGTACAATTTTGCATCTCAGACTGTTCTGTCATCTCAGTGACCAGAATAACATCCGAAAGAACAATCTCATCCTTTCTTGTTTGTGGTCCCATAAGTCTACCTCTAACACATATCTAAAGCTCTTCTAGACTGTTTTTCACCTCCTGAGGCAAGAGAAAGTGACCAGACACAACAGAATATATAGCTTAAAAAGAAAACCCTGAAATAGTTTTGAATCCTCCCGTATTCATATCAACCTATCCCCTCAGCAGTGAGGCAGGTCAGATCCGTGGGAACTGGATGCTGAAGTCCCCGTTCATGATGGATAGTTCTTCGCTGCTGGAATAAAAGACCTACTAAAACTGATTTATTGTTCTATTGCCCTCTGCTTGGTTAGTTATGATCGTATTTAGTTTGTTACAAGAAACACTTAAAGCTGCTTCCCAAATTCAAACACGCACAATGCTGTCAAAAGAGACTGTGTTGTCAAACCCATCAATATATTAGTTACAAGTGACAAGTCTCAGCAGCTTTTGGTAGAACCAAATTGCACAGCAGGTCATCAAGACTTGTTCAGACTTCTCATAGGCCTCACTATATTATCACTAGACGTAAAGCTATAAATCAGTTTGAGCAGTCTCTGTGTTTTCAAAGCTGTAAGAAAGACAAGTGATGGAGACTGAGTTCACAAGGCAGAAACAAATAGTTCTTCCTTAGTTCATCAACCTCCCCCATGTACTCTTATCCTAAAGCACCCAGCCCAAAAAGCAGTCTTCTGAGCTGAACTCCACCTCATTCACCACCTACCATCTTCTGAATAATCAGCCTCCAGGCTCCCATCACTGCACACACATGCACAACCCTCTCCCTCCCTCTGGAGCAGCTCAGAGTTCATTCCCTCGCATCAACCACAGACTGAAAAAACGTGCTCAGGCTGCTCCTGGAGATCCAGGCTCATCCCTAGAGCCAGTGCTTCAGCTCCCACGAAAACAAACAGACAAACAAACAAACAAAAGAAACCCTTAGTTCGTGCGTTTCTCCTGCTCCGACACTGTTATACCACATACCAGTAGCAACCAAGGCTATAAAAATTTATGGATAATGTTCATTTTTTGTGTTCCATTTTTGCCCCTTGTGAAGAATCCCCCAGACAGCAACACTCTGCTCCAGGTCAGGAAAGCTAGGTGTATGACAAACATTTTTTCTTCCAACAACAGGGTCCTGTCCTTTCCTCGGCAAAATGCCAGAGGCTTTTAGAAGAGCAAGCAGCACAAGAGCATAGAAGAGGTTCTGCTGGTGCTGAGTCCTCCACACTGTACTGTGCTAAGGGAGGAGGTCAATACATGATCAAAGGAATTTTTAATGGAAATTTTCCTGTACAATCAATCCTTAATGTAATTTCAGTAATGTATTTCACATACATTAGTGCATTTGCACCAGTTCCTGCTAAGTAGAGGGATTATCCCATTATTCCCATTCTACAAACACACAGGCTTGGGGAGACTAGATGACCTTCCCAGGAAGACGGTACACTTCTCTACATAAATGTATATTTCCCTTCATTTGAGTAGATAAATGAAGAACGATGCATACAAAAAAAATAAGCATAACCCCACACATAAAAAGAACTTCTGAACTGGCTATCGTAGCTTCAGAACAGGTTTTCAGCCTACAATAATTGTTTATGACAAATAATTCCATGACCATGTTTAACCGAATAACTACTAAGGGTCAAAACCAAATATTAAGAATTATTTAGAAATTAATATACACCAAGTCACCAACCGTCTTTATGCCAGTGTATAAAACTGTGGCCATTTCTTATATGAATACTGTGCACAGTTGTGATATCCATATCTCAAACTGGAGATGACCGAAATGACTGAAACTACATGAACTGCACACTGATCCTGGCTTTTATAGTTCCTGTCACAGTTCACGTTGTAACACCAGCTCTGTAGAGCCTGGGGCTGAGAACAGACAATGACTTAAGTACTGGAGGAAAATCCAACAAATGTTGGGAACTCTGACCATTTTCAGTTCCGATCCTCTCAGTGTGAGGTACTATACCATTTGTCATGTTGAAGGAAACACAATGCTGCTGTAACTGGGCATGCAGTGCATTCTCATTCCCTTAGTCTCAAAGCAGCAGAGATCTTTGCTCTCCAGCTCTCTGCTTCCCATCTCCATTAAATAGCATTTTAAGCTGGGTGGTCTTGTTTAAGCCATTCTCATTAAGCTGTGTAAATACTCAGCCTGGCCAACCACTGCTTTCATGACTGTACCAGCTGGTCACTAAAACTGACATAAAAAAGCAAACCAAAAGGAACTTTCTGTGCAGGAGTTTGAGTTACGGATGACAAAAATGCATGAAATAAGATCCCTTTAAGTTTTCTATCATAAGCATGTATACCTACATGTACAGACAAACACATTCTTCCACAAATGGCTCCACACATGCAAACTTATCATGAACTCATCCATCTATCCACACATTGACAGGTTTACTCTCATGTTTGCACAAAACTTCACTTCCACATAGTATCACAAACACAAATTTATACAAGCAGTCATGTAGATATGCACTTAAACACTAATTCTGACACTTCCTTTTTCTTCAGCGAAACAGGCACGGGAACAAAATTCCCATATGTATCCCTAAAGATCTCCTGAGCTACAGCCACTGTGCAGACTTCAGACACTGTGTACGTCCTGAAATGAACTAAAAGGCAATGCCAAACTCAGAAAAATCAGTGAGCACAGCTGTTAAAAAGATATTCAAATTCACATATTCTTTCATAATCACAGTAATTCTTAGTTAAATTGGAAAAGATAGGAATTTGCAGAAGAACCAGAGCTGAGCAGGAACCTTGTTGAACCAGTGATGACAACAAACTGGTCTTACAGGACAGCTCTTGGGCCAGAAGGAGCCAGTAAGACTGTTGCTCGGGATTCAGCTTTAAAGCACACCTCATTTAATGCTCACATTAATCTGACCAGGCACAGGAAGCAGGAATATGCTAAATAAATTTACTGACTCTTAGGTAGGAGATACTGTTAATATAAACAAGGACCAGAATACTTTAAGGATGGGCTGGATCACCTTCACGACTGGAATAACAGAAACAGATGTAATCCTGTGCTACTTTGACAACATGCCATAGCCAGCTCCCTTCTGGATACCCTGTCAGCAGCGGTGCTGATGACAGACAAGCCTGGCAGGCTGAACCCCCTGTGCTGTAGACACTAAAGCACTCCCTGGCTTTCAGCAAGGATGCCCACTACTGGAGTATCTTCAGGCTCTCCAAGATGCTAAAAAATTGGCTGTTTCCATGGCAGCTTCACCCCCAAACCTGTAGCTTTGTAAGAGCCTTAACAGCCAAACATGCAACTCTGCTGAAGAAATAAAGGCCAAGCAAGTTTCCCTTTACCATTTCCCCAGAGGTCACATCACTGTACCACAGTGAAACTAGGTGCCTTTTCTTCCCCTTGTTTTACAGGGCCACAGTTTAAAAAGCCTTTGACAGCAGACACTGCAATCAAAAGCTTAAGATCACTTCCCCCTCGTCCCCCTCCCAACCCCAAAGGGGAAGGAAAAAAAAAAGAGGCTTTACTTAATTTGCCATTCAGACAAATTCAGGATTTGTATTTTCTCTGTGAGCTCCTTCCCTGCACCCAACCTCAGAAAAGAAAATGCTCTCAGCGCTCCTCTGTCAAGCTGGCCATCAGTACCAGATCCACCTTTCTCCCCCTGCACCAAGGAGATGGTATCATGCTCACCACCTCCAAACCACTAGAGAAACACAGGTGCCAAAAAGCTGTGTAGCATAAAGGACAGCAAAGCCTTGGGGGTAGTCTCCTAGTTACACAGGCAGGTCCCCACATCCTGACGACTCCCAAGTGTATCACCTCACTTCCAAGCTGTCCCTGCACAGAGATATGCTGGGGCATCTCTCTCATGGACAGGGCGGTGGGGCATCAGCCTCAGAGAGGTGAGACGACAGGGTCTGCTAGGTGCACCCAAAAGTGCCAGCACCTCCACGCAGAGCTGCCACCAGGTCACTACTGCTTTCTTGGCCATTAGGAACACTCTGGCCTGATAATGCACAGGGACAGAAAGCCCATTGGAGCTCAAAGCTGCAGGTGGTCTGGTAGGCCTGGTCCTGGGGAACCCACAGAGGCCTATGAAATCAACTTTTAATAGCCAGCCCTGCCTCACCACGTATAGCATGGCATCAAGGGGACAACCCAGCATCGAGGGAGCTATGCAAAAAGGCGTCATCTTCTTTCCCTGCACACCACTGAATTCTTAAATCCTCCAGCCCCAAGCACCAGCACAATGAGCTACAATCACTGCATTATACTTGGGGAGCTAAGGCAATATTATATATATTATATAATACAATAAGGTTCAATATGCGATCACCCTGTACAAGAGGAAAAAAGGCAACAAGACAGAAATAGCCCCTTATCTCAGTATGATCACTCACGCCAGTGCTTTGGCCACAACTCTCTCTTCAATATGTAATTTGTCAAACAGCAGGTCCCAACAATTTCTCTGGTATCTAGCCTGTATTTTTGCCAGCATTAGACCTCCACATTAATGCATCCTTGTTTCTCAGCACTCTTCCTCTGGTCTGTGTCAGATATGCCCCCCCTATCCTATTTCTGTGCTTTATCCACAGAGTAAAGACACCCTGCCTGCTTCTCTAAGCATCTCTGTTCCATGCAGATCTCTGCTCGTTCTCCACAAAGTCCTGCACCAAGCCAATCCTCACCAGCATTAGGATTCAAAGGCAGCAGAATGGGAGGAAGCATCCCTGGAACCACCGAGACAGTCCTCATTTCATATCATGAGGGAGGAACTGAAAGAAACAAGTTTGAAGAAGAAGGATGGGTGGGTAGGGAGGCAAGAAAGAATGGTTCTTCCATTTAATTAAACATCGGAGACAAGGATTTTTTATTTTTATTTAATTCTTGTCTTTCTTAAATACATAGAGAGCAAAAAGGATAATCTGGAGCTGGGAGCTCTTTGAAAACCAAACGAGCTGCAAAAGAAATTAAAATGAGTTCAATATTTATACAGTGCAGTACTAATTAAATTAACAGGTCCACAGATGTGCTGGAGAGAGATCAGCAATCTACCTCCTTCCCCAGAACTCTTATTTTTATCACTGAAAAAATTTAGTTAACTACTGACACAATCACAGCTTCATTTAAAAAGAAAAGGGAAAATAGGAAAAAAAATAAATAGAACTAATAATACCTTGCAAGGAAAAGAAAGTAAAATATTAGTTCAACCATCCTTCCTAGTATGTGTGTCATCTGGTAGATATTTGAGAGCAGCATTCATCTTTACAAAAAACTCAAATTCTTACTGTCTTTAGGAGCTACTGAAGTGGGACCACCGTGCAGTCTCTGATAAAGCAGGAAATTTCTTCAATTACATTCAGTATCTGCAACCAAATCTCTCTTCCAACCATCCTTCCAAACACTCAGGGCTGTCCCAAGTGGGAGAGACAGATCTGGACAATTCAGTGTTGAAAATACTCGCTCTTCAGCTCTTTGCCATCAGGTGGAAACTACTCAATTTGGCACTAAACCTCCCAGGGATGCACAGAAAGAATGGCAAAGACAGGATTTGCTGCATTTGGATATTATTAGATTCCTCATCCAGGGGAGAAAACCAGGGTCCTGAGTACTGCCCAGTGAGTGTTCTGAACACTCAGCTGTAGAGAAATGTTCACACATGTAAGCTTACTTCCTCTCACTCTACCCTCAAACACCATGAATATTTAGTTTTATCAAGCAGAGAAGATACTCTTCAGTATCAGGCAGAGAGAGTCATACCTTCCATTGCTACATTATCTGCTGGCTACAGCAGACTGAGAAATGCTATATAACCAGTGGCTCCTATAGGCAGGACATGCATGGCAGCCACCGGGATGCCAGACAAGAAGGGACATTCCCATGTGCAGTCTGGCACTGTACTCTTAAGAACAACTATTAGCCTGAGTGCCAAGATTACGGATCCAGCAGACATGAGCTAGACACTGGTGCTGCACTGCACTGTCAGAGAAATACCTCTGCACAGAGCTTTAGGCACTTCAGGAACTAGAAACAGCAGAAGCCGAATGACCTTCAGCATCAGGCAATAATGGAAAAAAAAAGACTTGGAAGGTCTAGTGAGAATTTGAGCACCTGAGAGACAGTTAGATGGCACCAGAGCACACCAGTTTCTTTCGTGGATGTAGCCCAAAGTCTTATTTGCTGATATTTATTATTAGTTCCCAAAGCATTTTATAGAACTGTATAGGAACCACTGGATATCTCCCCAACACAGTGGGTGTATGCTACACAGAAATTAATATGGTAATTTTCTACTTGAGATTCTAGACACCCCATACTTTAAAGCAATAAAACATACAACTTGTGCCAGTGTCCACAGTGCATTACATCTTCCTGTGTCCCACTTGCCCTCACCCTGGTGTTGCAAAAGGAATAGAAATTATCCCTTGACACAGCATTACAGGGAATTCCCAGAGCAGCACTTTGTGTAAGGCTAACCTACAACAAAGAGTCTCTCTCCTTAACCCCATCAGAGAAAATATGGGGTGATGTGCTCAAATTCATACAGACAGTTACAGGTGAAACCAGGAATACAACTAATATCTTTTGACCCCTATTCTGGCCATCAGAGATGATCTCTTCTTGCAACTTCCCTTCTGTCATTTTCTGACCCAAAATACCTATATGCATCTTGAGTGCAAAAAATATCTGGATCACCTACTTGCTGAGAGGCCATGGATGCCAACATGCCATGAGCTATATTTGAGTTGTGCACAAAATTTCTTTACACCTACAGTTTTAATTCATGAAATTATAAAACTACTTTGCAGGGAGAAAGAGAAACAAGGAAGCTTTGCAAATTTTTGCTTACAATACCAGGTACCTCAGATCTTCCCCTTCTAACTCCACCTCTAGAGCTTGAGGATATTTCCATAGCTCTACCAAAGAAACCATCCACCAGATCTCAGAAGGCACTTGGATCACACCATAGGCGTCTCTGTCCTGTATAAAAGGGTAGAGAAGGAATTTGCCTTTACCGCCATCCTCAGAAACAAATTAAGGTGCACAGAAGATACAAAAGACGAAAGACTTAAAACACATGTAATAATGGAAAAATATTAGGGTAGTAGGATTCAGGGATTGGAACAAAGTTCAGCATTCTTCCATTGTCCATTGTGGTGGTTTCACCCAGCTAAACAGGTGGCCTCCACCACAACCGTTCGCTCACTCCCCCTCCTCAAAGAAACAGGGGGAGAAAATATGATGGACCAGGGCTTAAGGGTTGAGATAAGGATAATTTAATTAAAGGGAAAAGAAATAATACAAGCAAAGGCCGCGCGGAAGCAAAGAGAGAAAGAATTCTCTACTTCCCGTCAACGAGCGGTGTTCGGCCACGTCCTGGGAAGCAGGGCCTCAATACGCGTAGCGGTTGTTCGGGAGGACAGACGTCTTCATAACGAGAGCCCCCCCTTCTCCTTCCCCTTTCCCAGCTTTTATTGCTGAGCGCGACATCATATGGTATGGAATATCCCTTTGGTCGGTTCAGGTCAGCTGCCCTGGTGATGTCCCCTCCCAACTGCTGCTCACCCCCAACCCACTGGGTTTGGGGGGGTTTGGAGTCTGGGTGCTGTGCCAGCGCTGCTCAGCAATAGACACAACACGGGTGTGGTATCAGTGCTGCTCTAGCTACAGGTGCAGAGCACAGAGCTGTATGGGCTGCTGTGGGGAAGTTAACTCCATCCCGGCCAGACCCAGTACATCCATCTATCACAGCAAACAAAAGAATCATCTTTTGATTGCCTTTAGCTCCAAACTAAACTAGACACACTCAAATCCCTCCAAAAAATCTAACTAACTTGTTAACAAAGCCTTCCCACACTATCCATCAGGGATAAAAGATCCAGAGAACCACACATTACATGGAGAGATACCAAACAGCAAAAATAAGAGGTAGAAAAAGAAGGAACAAGAAAGGGATCAGAGAGAAAAATAAATTAGAAAAACATTCGAGCACAATTAGAAGAAAGTAGAGGCCAAGGGAAAGAAGAGAAGCAGAAGGAGAATTTAAAAATAGACATGTCTGGAGATGAGGTGGATTCCTGGATCTCAAGCCCTACACAACGTTACACGTATGGCAGAGGCTGACTCTGCCCAGCTTAAAGGTTCCTAGCCTATTCTCTTGGCTGACCTCTCCCATTTTCCTTTGCCTTTTCACCAAAGAGCTTGTTTTCCTTCTTGTCATCATGGGCTTTTTTCCCCTTTCTCCCTCAGAGCAGCTGTCACATTTACTCA
The DNA here is from genome assembly GCA_013399475.1 of Chauna torquata. Classification (NCBI taxonomy): domain Eukaryota; kingdom Metazoa; phylum Chordata; class Aves; order Anseriformes; family Anhimidae; genus Chauna; species Chauna torquata. Next base: position 46,720 of record VXAL01013497.1, on the reverse strand, counting down.
GGTCTCACGCACCACTGTGCTGCGGGTGCATGTGATTAATTATACCGTTAGCCTTCATTAAGTCAGTGGATTGGCACTCCGGCAGAGAGGCAGCGGGACCAGAAGGAGAAGCTATTGAGAGCCAGCAGGATCTGAGTCCTGCAGTTTGTGTATATGTCAGGCATGTGGGGCTTTTGTCCTCAAAAATAGCAATATCTGAGTAGGTTTTGTGTTCTTTGGCAAGTCACAAAGCTTCTGCCTCATTGCATGCAAAGCTCAGTGTAAAAATAAATAAATAAAAAACAGAAGGTCCTGGAACATTTTACTACCCCCAAATAGCTTGCTGCTGTAGACTATCTTGTGCAGTGGAGACAGATTAAGATCAGCGTATGACAATGGCTTTGGACCCCATGCAACTCTCAAAGAGTTAAACAGTTCCCAGAAGGTGCTGATTGCCTTCCTCCAGGATTACAGATTGTCCAGTAAAGCATACAGTTGAAATGCTTCTCTTTCATACTTCATGGAAAAGAACGTGTTCAGTCTTCCAGCAATCTGGGAAAGAAGGCTGTATGGGAAGCATAAGAAGCAACTCAGTTTTCTTTGTGGCATGTAATTAGCCTCTCTCAGGCAGAGGCATGGGAGATGTTCTCTGAATCAAAAATCAAAGAGGAAAACTCCATTTCTATTCAAGTTCCATATATTCATCCCAGCAGTTTCTACCCAGTCTGATCTTATCCTGTAATTGAGACAGATGTAAACACCCTATAGGATATAATTGCAGCCTAAAGTCTCCAGGAGTTTGCTTATACTGTTTATTCTGTACAACTTGGAGGCATGCAGTTCCTAAAAGTTACGACATGTCCCTGTTCTCTTTGGAGGGTCCACTACAGGTGCTGTTGAAGTTTCCCCTCAAAAGCTCTTCAGCTCAAAGCACAAAAGTACTGTTTTTAATATTGATGGTATTGTATTTTGCTACTCATAGAAGATTTTCAAATATCTGCAATATAACTCAAATGGGGGAAATAGGGTAGATCGACCACTCGAGTTACATCGTGGTTTAACAAAGGGACAGCCTAAAACAAGCCAACTATCTCCAAAGCTCTTACTTTAGCTTTAGAGACCAGTAAAAAGATCAAACCCCAAATGATCCATCATAGTACACCTCATTCTTCACAGTTCCAAATCACCCAAATCTGCAATAACACTTGTATATGTGTAAGTAAACTTACATTGCAGTAACAGCTAGGAGTGCCACAGCTCCCATTGTCAGTACTGCACCAAATCCAGGGGACTGAGACATGCCTTGGCTATATCCTGAAATGGTTTCAGACTGGACTCAAGGACCTCAGGATAAGCAGAGTCCATTGACCCCATTTGGGCAAGAGGATACTAGATAGCTCCCTAGGAAAAGGGGCAAAAGTGACTCCAACATAGGAAGCTTAGCCAGATTGTTTGAGAGACAGAGAGATCAGATAAAAGTCCAATAAAGCAGATGCTGTAAGGAGATTACAGCAAGCAGATTAGAAGCCTTGAGCATGCAAAGATCATCAGGCTCACGATTCCTCTTTAAACATAATCAGGAACAACTACCCCAACTCTCCCTCCCCACTAATAATACTTCATGTCCTTATTTCCTTTCTCCCTCTGCTTCTCTCTCAATGACTTCGTGTTCTCATAATTAATGTCATGTGATAAACCTACATGAAGGTAAGTAGGAGAAGTTTACAGAAATGCAGTAGGTTCATTTCACCAAGTTATACAATATTATTCTTCAGTCCCCAGCCTTGAATCTATCCAGTTTGGGTTGTACTGTCCTTATATACCAAAAGCATTTATCTACAGCATTTTTCCAGTGGTCTTCAGTGTGCTTACACCTCTATAAATGATGGGAGAAGATCACGATATAATCTGCACGAGCATTCAGAAGCTATCAAATGTTTCCACAAAGTATACATTTGCCATTTGTCAATACAAACCCACAGATAAGCAAAATCACAGCCCGAAACATTATGCTATTCATAGGACCTAGTCATGTTATGGATAGTACAGTCTAAGAGAACAACTATATACTTCATATAGGCAGATATAAACATCTTTTCTAAACAATTGCAAATCAGCTCATAATAGACAAAGATCATATATCATTCATGTGTTGTAAAAATGACTGAATTCATCAGCTAATTTGATATGCTATATAACAATCCACCCAAGTCCATTCCAAGGTAAATCATTCTAACATCAGTTTTGCATGATCCATGGAAGAAAGAGTCAAAGTGCTGGCAGTTGAAGTTAACCAGAAATTCAACCTACAATGACTCTGCAACAGTAAATACACACGTACACACAGATGGCAAGTCACCTCAAGGTAATTCCACAGGTGGTAGACCTCTGACATACTAAGCCATAAACCTCAGAGCAGGAGGTTTCTATCTTCTGGAAAGCACTTGTGTTTAGACACACCATACTTAGCTCTGGATATTGCCTCTGAACTTCTCATGACCCCTCCTTATCCTTTCCAGATTGATCTGCAGTTGAGGTCATGTCAGATCCTCCTCATGGTTTACCTTCCAGGCCGTCATCTCTCCGTGTTCTCCCCTGAAGCCTGCTTTTTGTGCATTGCATTTGCAAGCTAAATACAGGCAGATCCTCATTTGCATGCTCAGTAGATGCTACAGTTTAGCTAAAGTCATAAATCATCACCAAATCTTTCTTCTGTGGACATATCACTTAAGTGCCAAATACAAAAAGCAGCTTTGCCCAGGATCAGCAGCAAAAGCCACCTAAGTCCAGGACTGCCTGTAGGATTCATCTCCAGATTTAGTATCCCCAAATTGACACTGAGAACATAATGATTACTCCCAGTAAATGAAAACCAGGTGTTGGGCTGTGAGAAGGAAGAGGTAAAAAGGAAGGAGAAACTCTGCCTGACATAAACAATTCTGTCAAGAACTTCAATTAAATTGATTGATACAAGTTTGCCAGCAACAGGGAAAAGAGTCACATACCTTCTCCAGCCTTGTTTAGACTCCAAATAGCAAAGTAAACCAATAACACAAGGGAAGCTATAAATCTCAATAGGGCCTGGTGACAGGCACTGTGCAAAGCTATTAGAAAGGATAGAGATTAGCTTTGGTATTCAATTCCTTAGCTTCTTGGTTCCTTTTCCTCTTCTCTTCCTGCTCCAAGGTCAGCACCTCAGTTACTTCCCCACACACATGCACTCTTTTCACTCTTTATTAAATAAGGGCAAAGCCTGTGGTGTGGAGTGACAAGCTACATCTCCCAAGGACCCTAAAGAAGCTGGCCCAGAGGAAAGCGCGCAGGACAGCTGCAGTCACTTCCCAGAGAAGCCTCTGTCCTAAGGATCCAGTTGCTCTGGGACTTTCCCGTCTCCTCACTTCCAGGTTTCTCCACAGACCTCATCTACACAGGCCAGAGAAACTAAGGCTGATTTTGAAAAAATGTGTTACGATATATTTGCTTGCTTCTAGAGGCAAAATGCACATCAGAAGGTCTCTGAAATCATCAGCAGGCTTGGTCCAGGCCCACCTCCACAAAGGAACATGTTCATCTGTTTACCACAATGATTCGAAACACACACACACCACCTCAGCTCTGCACATAACCTCTGCTTATTCACCTCTTCACTACAACTGCTGCAGCTCAGCCTTTCCCTGCAGAATAAAAAATGACAAGGTGCCATGGTCTTCCTCAATCAACCCCGTGGCATGCTGGGATGTGTTTTCGGTCCAAGCAGTGGCTGTTGTGTGGCTGAGTGCCTGTGAACCCTGGCTGGCTTTACTCTCCAATCCTTCACACCAGGCTGCAGTGGATTTATTATGACAGGCTGGACACCTGGCCAAGGGACCAGAGAAATACTGCCCACTGCAATTAGCGCTCCCAGCCAGACACATCTTCTCCTCCAAGACGCTGCAAGAGGAGGGGAGAAGACCCATCCCCTGTTACTGGTGTACTTGCTCCCCTTCCCCACGATGGCCTGGGTTTCCCTGTTATCATCGCACTGCCACGCACGCAAATCCAGAACAGCCTTTACACCACTCCAGGGGTGGAAGGAAGCAGCAGTGTTACCCATGCAAATCAGACTGAGGACGAGGAAAATTCCTGCACTCTAGTCCTACAGCAACTACCTTTGATACAAGTAACCACTGCAGCCTTATCCCACTCCCTCCTTCTCAGAGAAGAGAGTAAAAACAGGAGACAGAGACAGCAGAAAGTAAACCAGAAATAGATACAATAGCAAAAAATAGCCACATACAGTGAAAGTAAATTCAGCTCCCTAAATTTATTCTCTACACAATAGTTCCTCCTGACTACCCAAGAAGTTACTCCTTTTAATGGAAAAGTATAAATTAGAGGCATCTTTCCTTTAAGGTTGCATTTGTGCTAAAAACAGAGGCAAGCAGCAGCATTTTACCAGGTAGGGATGCTGCGATGCTCTCAATATAAAACTGCAATAGTCAATACAAGCAGAATTTCTGAAGACATGTCTTGGTAGGGGGGCCAATAGGGGACCAATTAAATAAAAGTAACTGAGATCAGCACTGCAAAAGGCCATTTCATTTTGCACTTGGAACTCTGGAAACCACTTTGCCAACACACCCCAGTCTGACCCACTCCCTGAGCCTCTGACCATTAGGCTCTCCCCTATTCCCCTCAGTCTTGAACTTAACCATCCCTGCTATGAGTGCAGGCCAGGTACCTGAAACCTGAGCATCCTCTGATTTCTGAGCTACACAGCAATGCACAAAATATCAGAAGTGCAAACTTGCATTTAATGAACTAACATGGCCTGTGAAGCCCAGCACCACGTAGAGAAAGTGCATTATCTATATCTCTGATGAGATTCTCATTTATATTGTCCATGGAGCTTTTTTTTTTCCTGGATGTAGTGAGAAAGGAAAGAAAGAAAGAAAAAAGAACATAGAAGAAAAAAAGAACAATGCATTTGACAGAAGGGTATGGTTTCTGAACTCCTCTAATGTAGAAGAAAGAATGAGACAGCAATTGAAAAAGAGCCAGCCACTTTGATAATAAGAATGTGGTCTCCTTCTGTGACCTGCAATGATGAAAGCGAAATAAGTATCCCTGTGACCCATCTGCACTCACATGCTCTTAACCACTATGGCAGGAGCCATGCTGACAGACTCCCATCTGCTGGTAGATCAGATACCACCACAGAAGACAAATTGAAAAAACCCACAGTCTCCATTATTAGGAGAAAGTTATGTATGGGTATATACACACACATCCCGTCTCTAAGGTGACAGGTTGACAACCACATGAGGGATTTCCCAAGAAATTCTTATCTGCCTCCACTACTACCACTTTGCAGTTGTTACGTGGAGGGCTTATTTACAGCTGAAGGGGAGAACTTCAATGAACAGCTCAAAACCTAACAAACCGTAAGACACCCCTCCTGAAGTAGGACCCCCAGAATCTACTCTTCAAACCTAGGTCATAAATATAACTGCACTTTCCTACCAGTAATATTTTGTTGTTCTGCTACTTGCATAGGAGTGAAATGCTTGCCGCTTTATCAGCCTGTTGCTGAACTGTCCTTCCATACGCAGTTCTTATCTAAAGAGTCTCTCCACCCTCAGTAGTGAAGTCCCTTAGTACCCTGCAGCCTTCACTCACATCAGTCAGGTCAATAAACCTGTTCAGAGGACAGCCCCAAGTCTGGTTTGATAGCTCCCTCTGAGGCATGATGCACATATAAACTCTAAGGATTTTCAACAGGAGACCATGATGGGAGATAGTCTTGCAGAGAGTGAGGGATTCTTTATTGCCCTGTTAAAGACAGAAATCTGCTGCTGTAATTTATTGAATAGTATGACATGCAAGAATAAAATTTGTCCAAACACAACAAACAGCAAATGACCCAGTCTGGGCACCTATCAAGGGAACCAAAGATTTCAGCTCAGCAGCTGTCATGCCAAGACCAGAGTTATTACTGCTGACGAAAAGCAACCAAATCTTAATAAAAACATATCTTACACAAAGGATACAGGGGAGAGAGAACGACAGGAGAATCACATAGGGACAAGCACTCATCTGACATGGGCAAAGAGACTGGTAACAGACTGGAAGTTATAAGGTGATTTGGTACAAACAACAGGATCCGACAAACTCAAACCTTTGACAAAATTCTGCTTGGTAGTTTTTGTTAAACTGCAGTAGCAGGATCCAGTCTATGGGGCACAGAAAGAGGAAGAGAGCATCCCAGGGCCATCCTGTGGCTCTGACAGGAGATGTGGCTGGGGCAATCCCTCTCCCCGTGTCTCAATTTCACTGCCCAGAGCAGGCACACAGCACATTTTATGAAGCATTTTCTACCATAGGAAGTGAAGTCTCTTTATCCCCAGAAAGTTAAGAATTATTAACCTTCCAGGTTTTCATATCGTGAGGTACTGTTTTGGCCATTTTATTACATAGTTTCGGAGCAGCAAAAGCAGAATAAATGCAGCAAGTTCTTGGCTTGCACAGAGAAACATAGCTTCCCCTATACTGGAGGACAAATTTAAAAATTGCATTTATGAAAAATCCCTCTTGATCAAAACGATGCAAGCGTCATTCCTGGACTACTGTCACCGTGTGGTAGGGTCCCCTAGAAACTGGCAGAGAAAGCAGGAGCTGAGCTGTTCCGCAAGCACTGGCTCGCAATGATTGCACGACAGGGGATGCCAGGCGATCGTGAGCAAGCCTGGTCTCAGCCGGGAGGGGGCAGTGGTAACACACATTACCCAAACCCTCGTGCCACCGAATGCCGAAGTGAGAGAGAGCTAATATTAAATGAAAACATGAACGTATATTGTCTCGATGCTATAGTAATCGAATGACTTAAAAATTAAACACTGCATTCTCCTAAGATAATACAGGTAAGCCCTCTGTGCCTTAGGAAAATCAAGGGTACTCCCTACCAAGGGACCTATAAAAGCATGCAGGTGCTACCAGGGATTGGTGTTTGGCCAGCAGTAAGCAGACCAACTGAGCAGTTAGCTAAAGATATTGTGGATGCCGCCCACGGAGCTGCTCTGAGAGATTCCGCATGGGTTCTCTGCACAAACACCAGCATGCAGCGATGCAAAGATTTTCTGTACAGTCTCCTGTAGCCACAAAGAGCCTGCACAGCTCCTACAACATCAGAAAAAAATAGCCACAGCAAGTACATGCACTTAGGGACCATGATGAGCTTTCACCTTTTACAAAGCCATATCTCAGTGTGCTTTCCACTGAATACTCTGCCTTTGGCTCTTTCTCCAAACTCCTCCTTTGTTCCTCATCCCTTACACCTACTGAATCTGTGAGAAGCAAAGAAAGGCATCAGGCCCAGTGAACACCTAAAAGGCAGATTTCCAAGAGATAATGGAAAAAAAAAGTACATGTTTGCAAAAACAGATGTCCCGGAGTTTGAGAATACAGACTCTACTTGCAAGCTGTGGTTTATCCTGGAGACCGTTCTAGGTTCAGCTCTAGGGAGCTGTTGTTGCTTCTCTGTCTCCTTTCTTTCATGGAAGATCCAAGCCCCTCAGACCAGAATCACCTTGCTGCTTCCACACAGCGGACTGTAACATTTGGGTTTGGTCCGCATACAAAACTGGCTCATCCCAGCTCTGGAAACATCCTTTGTGCAGATCTTGCACTAGGCTAGCAATGAGTTAGGATCACCCATGCAACAACACACATATAAGCTAGGTAAGCACAGTGTTAGCTCTTCCAAGAGATTGAGACATCTCACCCAGAAGTCCCTGACAAGATCTGAAAAGCAAGGCTGCTGTAGAAGATAACATTCAGCAGCCTCATCAGTTTGCACTGCTTTCAGCAGCTCTCATTTTTCAAACTTGGCCACTGAGGACCTGTTTCATTCGGAATCTGACTCAGCCCTCGCAGCCCCACTTGCCAAATCTCACTCTAACCAGCTGTAAGTCGCTCTCCTCACTGCACAAGAGCAATGCTACCCCTGAGAAATAAGTACAACTCCTCACGTAGCCCAAACTGCCAACACTCAGGAAATGTGTTAGTTGTGTAACAGCAAACATGGAGCTACTTAGGAGCTCACGTCTGGACACCCTGGCCATTCACCACTTCTATTAAAGGTGAGGATTGGCAAGGCCCAAAACAAGAGTGAAAGGAGATGATGCATCACCTTCTAGCAACATCAGGTTTGATATACCGGTGGGCAGTTTTGATTTCATCCAGAAGAGGGCAATACTGACATAGGAAAGAAAAAGTAAATTACAGCATTTTGTACACTAAAAATAACTAAGCAAAGGAACTAAAGGCCCTGATCTTGCAGCTGAGCACAGAGTAAAGCACTTTGCTTGCCCATGCGTTCGTTCCAACAAGAACCCTTCCTTAACTTGGCCCATTTAGTGGCAGGTTGCCCAGCACTAAGTTTTCATGTTTGTTTCAGGTAAGATTTTTACTGTTACCATTCAAGTAGGGAAAAGACAGCCTCTGTTATATTGTATCAGAAGCAAACAAGCCTTTCTGTTTTTGTTCATTAAAAACAAACCAACCCTTTTATCACACCCTGCTTTAGTCTGCTCATTTGATAAGGCCCAGAAGATCAATGCTTCATCATTCTTCGCAGATCAACCTATTTGATATTAGCCATTTCTTAAAGATAAAGTGATAAAATGCATCAACATTTAACCCTAAATATAATGAAACTGCCTTGCGCTTCTTCGGATCTGAAATTAACTTTCTATAACCAAAGCTACCATGCATGCACACAATCATCACATGTTTCTAAAACTTGTGACAGGACTGTCACAAATTGTGCTCTAACAGCATCCTTCAGCAATAGGTTTCAGAGGTTAACTTGACTTTTTTTTTTTAATTATTTCTCTTTTCTCTATTTTATAAAAGCCTCTGCTTCTACAACCTTTCCACCCCATGGCTTCAAAATAATATACAAACATAAATGAGAGAAGCCCCACAGTAAAGCTTTGCTTAAGTTCCACTCAGGCAAACATCCTTCTTTAGAGACTGGGAAGCTGAGGCACATGAAGTCATAGTCAGTGGGTTTCCCCAAGGTCATACCATATGTACGCAATCTAATAAAGAAGAGAAATTATTCACTAGCTCCAGTCTTGTGCTTTAACCACTTATCCGTAATACTATTCATGTTTACTAATACAAGATACTTTCACTTCTTCTCTGAAGTCCTCTTGTCTCCTCAGCTTATGGAGTTGGGAGAAAGAGAGAAATTACTTTTCTATTCACCATGTGCTATTACATTTGTTTTAGGATGCTTATAAACAAGATATTTTCTAATGTTCATTCTGTTTATTTTTCCTTTTCTCTTAGTGAATACACCCAGGACTATCTTTCCAGGCTTACTCTTTTTAAAATCAAGTAATTTTCTCTATAAGTATCAGGCAAGCCAAGTCCCACCATGACTGATTTCAGCATTTAAAAAAAAAAAAAGAATATTGTATAGTTCAGTGCTAGCAGAGAGCAATCTACTGAAATCAACGTATAAAGGGCTGTTAAAAGCAGAACGAAAAACTTTTGCACCTAGTAAAATGTACCAGCAATTTTGTGGATATTGGCACAGATGTCTACATAGATACTTAGGCACCTAACTTTCATGGATGTCTTTCGGACTTCCACCACCTGACAGGAGTAAGATGCCTGGGTTTCCTTGTGGATGTGCACTTCAGTTCCTCCTCCCTCTACTTGCAGCCAGGCAGGATTGATCCCACACAGCACCATTACAGGTATGAACACTAATCTAATAAATGGTGATTCCTTAAGCTAGCTATCATCATGTTTATGGTAATTTTCTCTTAAGGCAGAAATGAGAAGCCAGTTCATACACAGGGTTAGGTATAGTCATACACCTGAGAGAACACAGTCATGACTTAAAGCCTGTCATACAGACAGAGTTATTGCATCTCCCAGTTACACATCAACAGTGACAGCCTATTCACCATTCATCCCAGGATCAAGACTGAAATAACAATTTTACCACCTGTTGCCATGGTGGATTTTTAAGTTATTATCAGAAGATCACAAAAAAGAACACTGAAGACCTGGGAACAAGGAGGTCTGGTTCCTGTCCCATGTCTCACCATTACCCCCAAATCACTGCCATGTCATCTCAACTCCTCTCTCTCACTTACAAAATGGGGGCAATGACAGAACTGCCTTCCTCAGCAATGAGGCTCAGACTTTTAAATACTCTAGTTCATTACTGGTGACAACATACTATCAGAACACAGCAAGGACGGTATTTACAGCTGTTAGAGTCAGAAGAGACCACTGGTCAGAAGAGACCAGCGAGGCTAGCTTCTTCTGAGGTTTGGCACAAGCTACTTTAAGGCATTACCACTTAAAATGCTGGAAAATATTCTGACACCTGTCCTGGTGGAGAAACTTTGCCTATAACAGATTGCTAGTGCAGGGACTTAGCAAAGCATTGCTTGTTCGAGCATAACAGGTTTATAATAAAATTGACTATTTAAATAAGGTATTTTCCTCCTACCAAATAAAAAAGAATCAACCCGCAGCATCAGCACATTAACTGCCACGGAATTAAAGATCCTGTAAGCAGGGCTGTAAGCATGGGGTAGCTGTGCTGCCCTGTGTGAGGGAGGCTGTGGGACATCAGCAGTATGTACGCAGCTGCAGAAAGGCAAGGCGCTGGGCAGGAGAGAGAGAAACAGCTCCGTGTCCCCCGCCCCCCCTCCCCCATCCTCTCAGAGCTCACATGCTTTGTCACTGCCACCACAGGAGACAGTGCCTGACGGCAACTGTCCCCACTGTCACCCTCCAGCAGCAGAAAGCTGTTACTGCCTGAGCAACAACCATATGTTGGAAAGAGGCTCTGTCCATAGGACCTGGAAAGCATTGCACGCAACGTATGTAGGGGAGTTTCCAAACCTCTCACAAAAGCAAGCAATCACAGCACTAAGGTGATTGCAGGTAACAAGTGACCAAGCACACAGACACATGCACCCCTCCGTCCACACCCCAGTGCCCCCACCNCACCCCAGCAGCCTGACCACCCTGCAGCTCTCTGCACCCTCCCTCCCAGCCCTTTCCCTCCAGTTCTCCCATCCCCTAAACGTACCAAGGTCTTTCCCATACGATCTGCATATTTAATCATTTCCAGCTATATGCTAGTTGAAAGACTGCCTCAAACTTCATTGCTTCAAGACACATTGTGCAATTTATTTGTGCAAAATCTAATGCGAAGATCAGCTCAATCAGACCCATATTTTGGAAGTCCAGACTCAAGTTGCCAAGTGGCTGGGGCTTACCAGGGCTACCTAATGCTAACTATAAGTATTAGCTACAAATCTTGTTCTGATGTTAAAATGTAAAATATATCCAAAACATGGGGGTATCTTGTTCTGTCCACTTACTCCAGCTTCCACACCGAAAAAAACAGCACTGAGTTTGTATTAAAGAAACAACTACGTTTACTCCCCCACCAGACACATACATGTATACACACACAGGCATAACTAACACAAGCGCAGGATATATTGCTTTATCCTTTGATGCTAAGGCCGAACAATATCTTGAACTACTACTACAGAAAATAGATCAACAACTGAATGAACCAGGAACAAAAAAGAGCTGTCCATCGATAATGAAATACAAACCTTAAACAAATGTTGTAAAAGGCTCTTTGGGTAGCTTTTGTATCTTAGTATTTTCTCTTTAAGTGGTCTATAAGGCTGAAAGGGACAAATGGCAGGGTATATTTAAAAAACATGATACATCTCCCCTTTAATTTTTAATTTCCCAGTAAAAGTGACAGTGTTATCTCTAGAAACTCACTCGCTTAGGGGCATTTTCATAGTCTCCAGCTTTGCATAAATTCTCCCCAGAGATGGCAAGGTCCCCTGATTCTCATCTAGCAAACATCTCACTAAACTGCCTATTAGACAATAATGCCCTCCAGCAAAAGGAGAAAGCACAGCTCTGTGTTCCTGTTTCACCCTTCTCAGTCCCCAACACACTACAGACGACTGCAAGAACAGCCTGGTTGGGGGAAAAGAAATCACCGGGCAAAACGTGACTTCAGAGAGTTCAAGGTGTCTCAGTGGTACAGGGGGAAGCCTGCTCGAATGGGAATTTCACAGCTGTTTCCTTACTGTTTAGCTGTTCTTTTTTCTTCCTCTCCAGCTAGCAGGGACAACACAGACCACTGCAGGGTTTAACCATTTAGCTCCTGTAGCCCACAATGCACTCTACAAACTGGCAAATTCAAAACCCTCTAAAAGAAACTGGAGATGACACAGCAAGAAGGAATGTCAAAAATGCCCCAAAACCACAGAAACCAGTCCTGCATTCCCAGCATTAAATGTTCTCTGACAAACACAGCCTCACAAAGAGGATCCCTGCTGGCCTCTCATCTGCCAGGGCTTGTGTATCAGAACAGGGACCCAGCAGGGGAGAGTCAGGAGGTCTCTCCTCATCTTTCATCCTCCTGCAAAAAAACATTTCTCCAAAGAACTGAATGTTTTCAAGAGGAGCAAAAACCCTTGCAGAGACGAGGACAGCAACACCGAATTTCACATAGAGCTGTTGACTTAGCAGCTATGCTTGGGGATTTACCTGCTGGCAATTCCAGCACTTGCTTCCCAAATCACACCATCACCATTCCTGAGCAACCTATTTTTTGCATTTTGCATTTCCTTCCTGTGCAGCTACACACCTTCCTTCACCTTCCTGAAGAGAAGAGCTCCCCTGAGAAGCTTCAAACAGAAAGCTTCAGAACTCAGAATTATTTCTCTGCCCTACCTTGATGGAGACCATCCAGGATTTACAGTTCTGGGGCTGCATTCTTCTCTCTAAAGTAACAGCAGTGAGGATAAAGGAGCAAGCCCTGTGAAACAGCTCAGAATCGAGCCCCTGGCTTTCTGTGCCCTGGATCAGCCAGGGAGGTGAATGCTGCATGGAGAGCTGCTTTGCTCAAGGGAAAGAAAAGAGTGTGCTTCATGCAGCAGGAGCATCTCCAGCTGGTAATCTCCAAAACAAACAGCACTGTGGATGAAAGAACCATGCCCTCTACACTCACAGTACACATCTGCTGTAATCTTCCCAATGCGGACTTCAGCTAGGCTCTGCTCAAAGAAAAGCACTTAAGACATTTCAGACGTAACAAAACAAAATGCATATGCATTACAGAGCAGCAGTGTGGGATTGAACTGGCAGTGAAATGGACTGACTGGATCGGTTAGAGTTACTTTTTATCTGATTTCAATTATTCTGGTATGCAAGGAGGTGAAGGTCACAGAACAATTTAGTGGCAGGGCTGCAGATGGATCCCAGGTGACTGACAGCCAACCCCTCCTCCCCTCCAGCCCCTGCCTATCTCTTAACCACCAAACAGCACAGGAGACCCTTATCAGCAAGTGACAGATGCAAGTGGGTCTCCAGGATGGAAAATGGAGAAAAATGGGGGGTCCCCCAGGATCTGATGGGGATGAGAGACTGCCGGCGACTTAGCTTCTTTCACCATCTACTATTACTATTTTTCATAAGATTCCTTAGATTACACAGACCAGACATACTTGGCTATTAAGCAGAAATACCCAAAAAGGACAAATTGATTCCTAATTTATGAACAGCAAATGTAATAACCATAAGGGGAAATCAGCATATTGCTCATGTACTAAATGATCATTTCATAGACAAAACTGGGAATAAATCCAGGAATAAAGAATAAAAGCAGAAGAGCTGTGGTTGTAGTGCTGGGGGTCTAATCCACAAAGGAATATTATGGAGGGCACTGTTAATTCAGTCACATGGACGAGTATTGATGAGTATCACTGCAAAACAGTGTTTAGACTCACTGTATAGCAGGGCTAACCCAGACCAAAGGTTTTCCACAATCCTAATATCAACAAAAGTTGAGTATGTATGTACATACACGCATACATGAGTGCATGTGTGTAGCATTTTGAATATCCCACAGCATCTCTGCTTTTCCAGTTCTCTACCTTCTTGTATCTCCACTAATGAACCAGAGTCCTGTTTGCAGCCTTGTGTTATTCCATGCTTAAATTCTGCATGCAGATCTACTACATGGACCGTGCAATGCTACACTGAGTTCTGAGATACAGCAAACTTACCTCAGCTGTGATCTAACTTTGATGTAACCAAGTGCTAGGTGAGATGCACAGGGATCTGGGGAAAGCTGTTAGCTCTCACAGCTGAAGGATGGGATGCTAGAATTTGCGACAGAAACGAGCAACAGCACAGCGCTAAGGAAAAAGGAACCGCATCAATCTGACTTCTACCAGTAGAGGAAAGGCTGTCACGCACTAAGGTTATGCAGACTAGAAAGTGTTCAGATACAGACTTTGAAGATACACTGCCTAATACAGAAACCAAACATGCAAAGCTAACTGGAGCCTTTGCGCATGCTTAGCACATGGATAAAGTAATAAAGAAACGCATGACAGATGGGTGATAGAAGATAATAACCAATAAGCAAGCACATGATAACCGCTATACTGTATACAAGGGAAGGCAGTAATATAAAGCAGCACAGTAAAAGCAGAAAGTGAGGCCCAGCTCATGGACATTTCAAGCTGGAATCCTAAATGCACAGCTTGACACCAGTGTGTAAACAGTGCTGTGCTGTTATATTTGTTATTTGCCATAACGCCTAGTGAAAGAAAAGAAGTGACAAGTCACATCTATGGTTAAAAGCAACTTTGATAAGATAGGACCCCTGGCTCAGAAGAAATAAAGAGCCTTGAAGCAAAAAGCATAGTGATGCATCTCAAATTGTCTGCAGCACTTTTGATCCAGAAGCAAACTGCATGAAACATCAAGTTTAAGGTGGCAACCCCACCAGCACAGCCATATCTTTCTCTAAAGAATCCTGTATTGTCTAACATCAAAAGAAAAAAAGAAGTAACTCATACACAAAGCAAAGCTTCACTTTTAGGAACGCGAGTAAAACTCCATTTCAGTTGTGGAGAAAACAGAGCAAGTCTCAGGGAATCATCTATGTACAAATAGTCATGCATGCTTCATCTGAAAGAAATCCCAAATAATACAGACATACAACTATCTTCTGCAAATATGGTATCAAATGCCAGAGAGGAACACAAATTCTAATGCAGTCATTCCACACTAGCAATGCAGGGTATGGATGTTTTAGTCAGTCATTCTGCCCAAAGACATCACACAGGAAGATATACATTTCAGAAAACTTCCTCCTGTTTGAAGAAAAATAAATAGTAGAGACTAGAATTTTATCACCCACAGCCTAGAAATTTCAGTAGGCTTTGTGATGGTGGTGAACACCAACCTTACTCCACTTACATGGGAGTAAATGAGCGACAGGTTAAAGGGCTTGCCTGAGATCAGCATGACTCTGTGGCAGAACCAGAGGCTGTGTCCAAGTCCTGTGCTTTAAACACCAGTGCACAAACTCCTTTCCAGAAATAGAAAACTGGGTGACCTGCTTCTCAATTCACTGTTTCAGTCACTAAAAAGCTTTTTAAAATAAAACAGAAAAAGAGGCAATTAGATATTGCACGAAACTCTGATTAACATCTCAGATATGAAAATGTACAACTGAGCCCAGCAGGCAAGATCCATTTGGGCCACATTTGCAATGATCTCACCTCTTTATCTTTCTCATAAAGATGTGAAAAAGTGAAGCAATACAAAGTATCAAGGGAAATCCACCTGGGCACCAACTCCATTTCTGCTCTCTTCTCTAGGTCCTCCCCATAGCCCTTAATCCCCAGCCCAGGCTCCACAACCTGTCCTCAGACCGCATCTCCAGCAGTGCTGAATGCAATTACTGTAATTGATGTGCTGCTTTTGTTAAGACCATGGTATCAATAAACAGGAGTAAAACAAGCTGCTAAGGAAGATGCAGGAAATTTATTAGAACAGATGCATGCAGTGGCTGACATAATAACTGTTGATGGCCAATTCATAAATCACAGCTGGATTCTTTGGGAGACTTGTAACTCCCAGGCGGCTTCCCTCATAAAACAGCATCAGTATGAGGAAACAAATGAAAGACTGCTGTTAAACTCAGTGCAAAGCCTCTGCTATGCCAGTCGCGGCCTCAAAAGCTAACAAGGATCCATTAGTCTAAGTGACTAGGCTCAGCAGCAGCTCAAGATCTGGCTGAAAGTGTCACTACAACAGGCTCCCTCGCCCTCTTTTCCAGGAGCTGCACCTCAGACACGCTGTCTGAAGGCCTGCAGTTTTAAGAGTCCAGCAAACTGGAAAGTCACCCAGTACCTATCAAAGGCAACCCTACTCTTCAGAAGCTACTATCCAGTCCCTCCAACAGTATTTCAGACCTAGCCAGCGCCTGGCATACCATCCAAGGGCCACTAAGAGAGTCACCACGACAAACAGCAGCCCTGCAGTGTCCTGGTGTGACCATGACTGCACACAGGCTGCAGCAAAACACCCAAAAGCACAGCTGAGCAACCCAACCAGCTGAATGCCTACCTGCTCTCAAGGTGGCAGGCCCACCCAGAAGCAGGTCTGCATCACCCTCTGCTACACTAGCCCAGCAGCCTGGCAAGCACAGGCTTTGCAGTAATCCAGAAGCAGAAATGCTGCACTGTTTGGGTTGTCCCACCTCCCCAAGACAGCCACAACAGTCTTATTACATGCCTCTGTCCCCATACCCTCTAAAATGGTAACACAAAGTGGCAGTGCCCTGGCCCACAGACCCCTGGCTTTTGCAAGCCCCAAGGACATGCAGGGTCCGTGACCAAAAGGTAACCAACTACACAAAGGCCATAAAATGGATGAGCTAGCAAACTGGGGCACTGGTTTGGGCCTGCACTGGTCTTTGGCGTCTGTACCTATTCTACCTCCTATGTCACGTCCATACCCGTGGTGTCCGGTCCACATCAGTGGTGACGAGAGCATAAAGAGGAGGAAAGAAGGGGGAGGATACAGATGACAAGTGTTCCATGTAAATTTTTAATGGCAATAAATGCATTTTATTTTTATGATGATTTATTAATGTACTTATAATAAATGTACAGATTGGCCTAAGGCATCAGCCCATTGTATTAGAGGGTGTTGCTGCTTGCAGCTGGGGTGATAAATAGCACCTCCTTTGCAAAAGACTCAGGAGACTTCTTGTTATGCAAACAGTTTATCCTTCAGGGCACTACATTGTGTTAGGACCAGGACCGTGTGCTAGGGCCCTGCAAGCTAGAAGGATCTGCTGTACCCCCTAAACCCATTTCCTCTCCCTAGAGCACTGCCAGGAGCATCTGTGGAGTCTCACTGTAGGCTGAGGCTGTCATGACCAAATCTCATTTTACTCTGTCTCACACATCACCCATCCTGCTGGCTGGCTCCATAAGGGCCGCACAAGCATTTCTGACTGTGCAACGCCATTAACCACACCATGACATATTGGCTTACCCAGCAAGACACGAATTCACTCAGGGATGCCTGTTTCTCCAACATGTGTTACAACAACACTGCCATTTGGCACTTACGCTGCCTCTTTCATTCAGGAATCTCAGATTGCTTTTCAGCAGTAACATTATCCTCACTTAAAAGATGGGAAAATGAGGCCACCGAGAAGTTACAGGACTCAGTCACACAAGGAAATGCTCACCAAGCCAGGAGATGATGCTGGGGAGAACCATTTGCGCAAGTCACTATGGAGCTGCTACACCTGCTTGTACCGCAAGGAACATTTTCTTACCATTGTTTTCTGAGGTGTCATTAGAGTAATACTGAGACTTGAGCTCCTGTTTGACATTGAAAACAAGATGAGTTCTCAAGAGCAAAAGCTCCAAATGTGAACAACCTGAGGGATATTAGATATGCACTACTCTGACATACAAACATAGGTTCATAAGATGTTTGCAGTTCAGCTTTGAACTAGCAGGGGTTGGGGGAGTCCCAAGATAATGGTCCCATTTAGAAAAAAGGTTAGGAAAGCTATGCAAGATTGGGTTTTATCATCATCCAAGGGCCTCTCCCAGGCTTGTAAGCTTTCCTGAAAAAGTCTATTGCAAGTTAGAGAATCTCTGCAGAAAAAAAATGGGAGTCTTAATCCAGGCACAAAGGATCCCAGACCAAACTGGAAGTCTTAAAAATCCAAGTCTCTATAAGCAGTGCTCAGAAATAGAACAAGCCTGTGTTTTCCCAGAAGTTGGGCTTTCCAGATCTGACATTCAAAAGAAGTCTTTCACAGAAAAATGCCCAAGTCATAATATACAGTTGTTAGGTTCCTCACAGAGATAATACAAAGTTTCTCTCATTCTGAAAATCCTTTTTAAATGTCTTTCTGCATCCTCCCACAGGAGCTGTGCTTTGCACAGTTCAGAGTTTACACAGACTGGCCAGATCCCCCTGCTGCTGCAGAAGGATGCAGTGCTATTCCGTGGCATCACAATGATCCTTTTCAATATTGTTCTTCCACATGCAGAGAAATAATGCATGTAAATCCCCAGAAATGTAAACCACAAAATGGGAATGGGAAGGAAAGGTTTTTTGGTTGCTCCACCATTTGGAGCTGCTGGTTTATTCCCTAATATACCTTACAGCCAATTAGAACTAACAAGGTGCATACTCTGAAGATCTCACAGCACTTAAACATTACAAACCTAACCCAGTTTTATACACCATTATCTATCACACTGTGGCAAATGGATGCCAATTAGCCTGGCTAAGGTTCTACAACCATTTAGAGGCAGAATCATTTAGTTCACAAACACCCCACAGACAAGCAATAGCTCTGTTGCCTTTGCTGTTACAAAGGAAAAAAAAATATTAGTCAACAACAAAAAGCTCAGGAATAGATGCTAGCTGCTCTAATTCCTGCTCAATATATAGGCCACGAGACCATGCATCTCCTGGCACCTCTCTTACACAAGAGCCTTTTGTTATTTTTTAATTATTTCTGTTAGGCCATAATGGATATATATATTTGAGTTATATATTTTAGTGTTTGATTTTTTGTTTGGTTGGCTGAGGTTTTGTTTGTTTGTTTTAAGTGATATCATAGAATGACTTTAGTTGGAAGGGACCTTAAAGACCATCTAGTTCCAACCCCCCTGCCATGGGCAGGGATGCCACCCACTAGATCAGGTTCCTCAGGGCCCCATCCAACCTGACCTTGAACCCCTCCAGGGATGGGGCATCCACAACTTCCCTGGGCAACCTGTTCCAGTGCCTCACCACCCACTCAGTAAAGAAATTCCTCCTAACATCCAATCTAACTCTCTCCTCTTTTAGTTTAAAACCATTCCCCCCTGTCCTATCCCTATCTGCCTGGTAAAGAGTCCCCCTCCATCTTTTTATAAGCCCCCTTCAAGTACTGACAGGCTGCAGTGAGGTCTCCCCAGAGCCTTCTCTTCTCCAGGCTGAACAACCTCAGCTCTCTCAGCTTCTCTTCATAGGAGAGGTGCTCCAGCCCTCTCGAGGTGCTCGTGGCCCTCCTCTGGACCTGCTCCAACAGGTCCATATCTTCCTTGTGCTGGGGGCCCCAGATCTGGATGCAGCACTCCAGGTGGGGCCTCACGAGGGCAGAGCAGAGGGGGACAGTCCTCCCTCGACCTGCTGCCCACACCTCTGTTGGTGCAGCCCAGGATACAGCTGGCCTTCTGGGCTGCGAGCGCACACTGCTGGCTCGTGTCGAGCTTCTCATCCACCAGATCCCCCAAGTCCTTCTCTGCAGGGCTGCTCTCAGTGAGTTCTTCTCCCAGTCTGTACTCATGTCTGGGATTGCCCCAACCCAGGTGCAGCACCCTGCACTTGGACTTGTTGAAACTCATTAAGTTCATGTGGGCCCACCTCTCTAGCTTGTCCAGGTCCCTTTGGATGGCATCCCTCCCTTCTCTTATATATTTAAGTTTTACCGAAAAGAAAAGAAAAAACAAAAAAGAGACCTCACCACGCCATGAACTTTACACCTTTCATTAAAGCAAGAGCAATAGGAAACAATGCCAACAGAAGTAACACAAGAAAGGGCCACAGCAAAAAATGATGCATATGTACTGACAGAAAAAAAAACATTGATGCCACTGACTCCCTCCCAGGTGGTTAGTACCTGACAACACTCACACCTTCAGCACCCGCTGCACACTCTGGACTTGCAGTGTGCAGCTCTGACCTAAAAGCTGAGGCTCCAGAGATAGCAACTGCAGCAGCTGCACTTACCATTCAGCCCTGAACATGCAATGAGTGCTCAGTCAATAATAAATAACTGTAATAGATTTGATCAGGGCTTGAAAGTGCTCATTTTTTAAAACCATCCCAATTTAACTTTAATCTGTTTTTTTTTTTTTTCCTTCTTCTTTCCTTCCATACTGCTGGCTTTGATGTCAAAAGCACAGGAATAAGGGCAGCCAGTAACCCAGTACCACTGCCATCAAGGTAATAGATGTGATAGACTTGGGCTTTCTATTGACTACCTTATTGATTAAAATTTGTCAGAAGATGCTTTGGAAAGGCTGTGAGAGGCTTCAAACAAACAAAAAAATGTAAAATGTATTTCACTCCCAGAAGTGTATTTCAAAAGACTGAAGGTCAATTATCCCAGCAATTTACAGCCAGTCTCAACAATTTGGCTGGATTAGAGAGCATAATACAATAGGGAAGTTCTCCTCCTCTCTCGCACTCCCCACCCTCCCCTGCTTTAGCAGCGGGTACGGATGTCAGAGATGACAAAGCGCAGGGCATCTATATTCATGAATAAGGCAGCAAACCAGCATTTGTCGGTGCATCTTGGCGAGTGGAGACTTAGAGAACACATGCCAAACCAGCAAGCATTGCATGAGGGTTTAAAATCCTGAAAGATTGGGTTGGTGACAAATGAGTGAGCAGGAGATAGACGCTTTAATCACTGAGAAGGTCATTTGACTGGGGGGGGATTATCAGTTATTGGAAGATGAACAGAGATTTGGCAGTTGGAAAGTGGATTTATATGGGAAAATTGATAGTTTTTCCGCAATCTGTTCATCCCCAACCATCTTCCTCTTTCCTTCAGCATACACTAACATTCCAGAGCCACAAAGCGTGCCTTCCCAAGGCCACGTCACTGCAGCCAGAAAGCAGAGCCTTGCTCTTCTGCTCCCAGTGCTGTGCCGCATGCCAGCCTGATACCCTCCTAGCCTCCACTAGAACTGTATCTTTTTGCCCTGGAACAAGAAACTTTTTTTTTTTTTTTAACTGCTCACAAGGTGGGTATTTACAATGGGTATCACAGTCTGGATGGGCAAAGCAAAGCTGCCAAGCTGTAGCAGTCTCGTAAGCAGCCAGACACACTGAGAAGTTGTGAGGAGGTATGTTATTTGTATCCACGGTCAGTCTAGCTGGGTTGGTGCCTTCCTGCTGCCCAAGCAAAACATTCTAATATACCCGTGGAGACCTTGAAAAGTCTAAAACATGTCTGTGGTGAGAGTGCTTTGTCTACTGATTACTGTAAAATGCACGCACATAATACCTTCCCTACCAATAAGGTTACAAACCCATTAGGCATGCCTCTACCTGCTTACATGCTGAAGGGGGTGTGAGTAGTTTATTTCTTCCTTTCATAGGTTATCAACTGCTTGTTTTTTCTCTCTTCAGAGCAAAGGAGAACAACAAAATTTTTGACACACAGCACACTGATGTTATATTTCCTATCGTTTTAAGCTTTCATTCTCCCAAATGAACAAAGCTCTCCTCCTCCCACTGGGGAGCAGAAGGGGTTAAAAGCCACCCTCATTCTCCTTGATGGAGGCCATCCAGCCATGACCCTGGCTGAGTGGCAGACACATAGGAAGTAGATTATCAATAACTCTTTTTTCTGCCTTCTTTCACTCTCTCTCTATACAACACCAATGAGCTGGAAAATGAAAGGAATAATGCAGGTTTAAGAGGCCAATAATTAGGTCACAGCTGATCTCGGTTCAGATCAGCTGACAGCTGGTGCCTATCTTGCCCTGGCAAGCAGGGTGGCTTTCAGTATTTGCAGGTTTAGGCCAGGCAACCCTTCTCTCCACTTTACCTCTTTGTTCTCAGACTCCTGAGAAACAAGATCAACACAACCATAATGTAAATCTATTAATTTCCATCCAGAGGAGTTTACAGGAAGAAGTGACTTTGCTTTTCTCTTGAAACATCTCAAATCCCCTTGCCTGCTGCCTCCCCACCACCACATCAGACCAGTAGCACAGCCTGGTTACTGCTCCCATCCTGTCCCCATCCNACCTAATCTCAGTGTTTGCTTGTTTTAGCTTCCATAATCCTGTTGTCTTGCAAATCTCCTCACCATAATCCTGCTTTTGTCTGTCAATACAATTTGTTTGCTGTGGGGAGGAAGGGAGGTGAAACGGTTGCTGGGAATGGAGGATGCCTTTGCTGCTGGTTTTCAAGGCTCTGCTCATTTTCACAAATGTCCTGTGAGAGCTAGCACTGCTGTCCACTTCAAATCTGAGTGCAGTTCGCAGCCTCCAAAATGGAGAGTTTGCTGGATCAAGCCAGTGGCTTGCTACAGGATTGACAGCATGGTAGCAGGGATGTGCAACAGTGCTTGCACACACTACAGGGAGATCAGGCAAGAAAAGCAAAAGAGAGGAAGAAGAGAAGCTCCATCCTCCCTCCTTGAAGAGCTTGCAGTGTCATTTTTACCTGTGCAAAGCTGATGTAGAAGCAGAGGAGCTGGGCACTGCTGCAAGCAGCAGCATACAAGGAAGGAAAGAACTTGCACACTAACCCAGTGGTGATGGGCAGACAAGCAAACTGGTAATTGATTGGTAGGAGCTGCAGCAATTTTGTGTGTTTGCGTGAATAAAGAATCTGCTTAATCAGACTAATTCCTTCCAGTCAAAACACAACACGAGCTCCAGAAATTAAAGCAAAACCCTGCTGCACCAGCCAAGCTGCACATCAGAACAAAGGGGCTGCAAATTCCACACAATTTGGATGCAAAACTGAGAGTCAGGCTAAGTGCCCAGAAAACACTTCCGAATTCAGACAGCAATTGGCTGAAAAAGGACCGTAAATCACAAAACTAGGTGAGGATCATATGATTTGGGGTATGTCCGCGAACATTTCCAAAGAGTACAGTACCTGAGCAAGCTGCTCCTCAGGTCTGCTGAAGAAGAGAGAAAAAAAGGGGGCTGCATGTCATTCTAGGAGTGAAAGAAAGCCAGAAACAATGCTTTCAAGAGATTACGGTAAGTAATATTAACACCCCTTTCCTCATGTCAGCTCTCTGCCTCAGAGTCTCCTACTAGGAAAGGAAGCATTAAAACGCCACATTCAGAATATCCCTACCCCTTGGGGAAGTCTAGCTCAAGCTCTTTGCAGAGAGAAAGTATTTCTAGATTTACACTGAGCTAATCTTGAGACCCAAGTACTTGGGATGCTCAAAGCACATTCAGATCAAGTTGCAGGCACTGGTCATTCTGCATTTCTCTTTGCAAGCCTTGCTATATAAATGTTTTCATCTGTTTTTCCTTAAGTACATCACCTGAAAGTGCATTCTAGGCAGCATCATCCAAGTTAGTAGCTTTCACCACTATTTTTGTAACATTTGGATTTGCCCATGTATGGTTTTTCTAGAACACTAGGGGTTAAATCAATCAACTAAGGACTTCAGTTTACTGGAGATTTTAAGGCAGAGCAAATATTCAGTACCCATAAATCAAATAACCATCAAAGCTGAGTGAGCACTATCAGAAGTCTTCTGCATCCTTCAAAGCAACATGGAGAGGATTCCCAGCCTAAAGGTTGCAAATGCATGAAGATTCTAGGAAAAGCAGTAAATTTTATGAAGATGTTTATAAATTTACATGAACACGGTACAAAGAGGGTATATTCCTGTTATGGGAATCTACAGCCAAAACTGATGGCTTTGTAACCACAGTTTTTGGGAAGGAGTTGGGACTTTGAGGAAGAAACTGTGTACAGATTTTAAGGTAGGACCTGGGACACAGCCATTGCAGTGCTGCAGGAGTGGCCCCTTCCCACACTAATTTCAAGCAGATCAGGAACTCATCATCCACCAGTGCATTCTAGAACATGTTTTAGCTTTGTCTAAGTGGCAGACCCCTTCCCCTCCCTTGCCTCCACTGTCACCTCCTGGCTCCAGATTTAGGCCAGGCAACCCTTTCCTAATTGCACTGCATTGCACTGCATTGATAATCTTGCCCACCAAAACTTCCAGAGATAACATAGCTCTTATCAGAAACTTGATCCCACTTTCATCCACCTGTCCTCACCTGCCCAGGACTGAATTCCTGGCATTTATCATCTCACAGTAGTGCATCACACTCCATTTAATTTCTGGGCAGTCATCATCTAAAGATATGCAGCTCAGTCTTCTGTGTCTTGAATGAAATAGCGTGTTTCCAGACAAGTTGCAATATTTCACACTTATTCACTCCAAAGTCTGGTAGACATTCTCCAACCTCTAGTAGGTCAGCCAGTATCACTAAGCCCATTGCACAGATGAGGACTCAGTCACAAAGCAAGGAAGCATCTCTTCCTATATCCACAGCAGAGCTGGTAACCAGGTGGTAAGGAACAAGATGATCCTGGGTAGTGGCTTCTACTAGCACCTGCAAGACTCTCTCTATGCACTCTTTGAATAGAGTCATGTAGATCACGTTGAAGGAAATACCCAGAGGTAGCAGTGCTTGAATGACAAGAAATACCACTCCCTCTGCACACTCGGAGATGAATCACCGACACGCCACAGGGTGCCACCCCATGCAGTCAGAATAGCCTTGCCATCTCATCCAGAGGGTTCTATGTGCAGAGGCAGCGATCTCGTGAAAAACCCCTTGCTGAAACAAAGGGCTCCCTGTACTTGATGGCACAAATTATACTGCAAGAGACTGGGACTGAGTAGCTTGTTTTTAAAAAGGAACAGCTCTTGGTCTAATGTATACTCGGTATTGAGGTTCCTCATACTGGCTTACTGAGAGGCATGTTATCAACCAAAGAGCTGTAAGCACAGGCACCTTCTCCCTGCTCCCACTTTGCAGCCTCATTCCCACCACTTGGGATTCCAAGACAAGAAATTTGGCCAGTTTTGAAGTTTGAGGAAGCTCAACTTCTCTCCTCCACTTTTTCCCCACAACAAATACCCACATCTCCTTTGTATTTTCCCCATAGCAGAAGTTTGCTTGTTTCAGAGGTTCATAATTCCCCTCCCCCCCATAGTAGGAAGCAAAGGCAAAGCAAAGTCATTGGTCAGTGAGTGTTTTTAATGAACTTGCCATTCCCTACCTTCCACCCAAAACTATGTTATAGTAAAGGAAGAAAGGATCCTCCTGTAGGCACCTGGTGAGGTGACATTGACTCTTTAGCCCTCAGGGCCCAGACAAGCTCTACCAAACTCCAGATGCACTGAACAGTACCGTTCTGCTCTGACACAGATGCTGAGGAAATATGGTAATTTATACTTCTGCAACTGCTTTTATTCTGGTAGATTCTGTGCCATTTTGAAAGTGATAAAGCTTCAATATCACTAAATACAGTCTTTGCCACCTGCCGTCAGACACGCTAGCTGCTCTATGTTACACAAGAGTTCATAGCAAGGCAGAGAAGGATTCTGCATCAAGTGGAGAATGAGCACAGAAGGGCATTGAGACAGGCAGGGGCAAGAGATGTATTTTTGGCCAGCATAGAAAAGCAAATAATTGGCTCAAAGCATCAGCACTTCTTTAGTGGCAAAGAACTTAGTTTTAGATTCAGTCTGAAAGTAAGCCACTGAAGACTTCCTGCCCCTGATAACACATACAACATCATATGTGGAAATTGTTTTTTGCCTTGGTTTTTGAGAGAGACATTTTTAAGACTCAGTAACAGCAAAGTCATTGATTCTAGCATGTCAAAATTTATGATCAGAATAGCATCTACTCTTAAATCCTCGTGCACCTCTTGGATTTTGTGTGATCTGTTTTAACAATCTGTGTACCAAAGTTTACTTGTGTGATTGTTTTAACAGTTGACACCTTTGACTAAAACAAACTCCACAGTATCAGTGTAGCTCAGGACTCCATAGTTCAAAAGAAAAAAGCTTTCTGCTGAAAGCCTATAAAGGCATCATCAGAAGCTGCTTCAGGTTCAATTAGACTGGATATCACTTGCTCTGTAATCCACTTAACTGGGACACACTTCCCCAAGGAAGCATGTTTACCTACTAGATTCCACAAGGGCCTGATTTAAGCCAGCAAAACCTAATGACAATAACTATCACTTCACAGAGACATTAATTCTACTCAGTGGGGACAAAATGCTTCTGCTAAGGAAACTTAGCTAAGATCTGGCAATATATAATGTTAACTCAAGTCCTCAGCAGGCTTACATTACATTAAGCATCTTTCTAACTGGGACAAACAGTTGCTCTGGGTGAAACAGTCAAGTCCTCAGTTGTGCTAAGACTATATAAAACCTGCATTGAAGTAGAGAAGGATTCCAGGTGGCTCACAGCTGCCAAGCAGCTCTCAGGAATGAACTAATAATTTTTTTTTTTTTTTTAATCTCATTAGATCCCACTCTACTTCCCTGAAATTAGTGGCAGCTCAGACATTTGCTCCAACAGGAGAGAACTAAAGCTTTTATTGTCTCTTATTTAACTCCTGTCTCAAAATGGAACATAAGAGATGCTGAGATACTTTTAGCAAGTGTACATTACAATATCAATGCCCATCAACATTGCTGGGATTTTTTCCTTTCTGCACAGCTATGATGCTGAGCATTTACTCCAATTTCTCTGTCATGCCATTTATGTTTTGGGCACCTCTCACCCAGTTGGGAAACTGCCAGGGCAAATGGTACAGATGATCTGGACTCTGATGTCTTATCCTTACTTTATCAATCCCAACAGCAAAGTGAAAATACAAGTGTAATTAGTAGACCTTGCGTATACCTGAGAAAGTATCCTGGGGGTTGGTGGGACATGGGACAGACACATTAACACTCCAGACACAGCTAGCTCTGATCCAAATAGTGTTTCACTGCTTGTTTTTCCACAGTTTCTTCTGCACTAATTCACAGCCACTGTAACATCAAGACAAGGTTCCATATGCTTCATTTACTGACAGTAATTAAGTGCAGCCCCCCCCCCCCCCACCATTTTATCTCACAAGCAAGTCACGAAAAATAAGTCCACTCTTACAAAGAATACAGGTCAGCTATCACAGGCTGCCTTTCTTTATAGCAGAGAAAATTAATTGGTGCATCTGCTGGACCATGGCCACCATTCTCACCCCCTGCACTTTGCCTGACACCTTCTGCCCCAGCTCAGGTCTCTTCCTTTTCCCAGGCCTCCCCCTGCACCAGAGAAAGGTTTTTAATGAAAACACTTTCTTCCAGATTAAAAAGAAGTAACTGTCCAGATAAACACCTGGGCACCTATCTCACTGCCCAAATAATGAATCCATTAATGACCATGAGGAAAGGAATAAATGCATTAAGAGGCTTAGAAGATCACTGACAGAGAAGCACAGACTCTGCCCTCCTGCTCTCCCGTGCTCAGTGATAGTTTAAACCACCACAGCAGTGCCAGGACATGAAAAAGGAAAAAAGAAAATACCAGGTAATTGATCCCATTTTAAAATACTTTCTTTTATTAGAAAGAAGGATATTTTTTTCTGTGAAATCCACTATTTTCTTACTCGCTCTCTTGCCTTCTGCCAGCTGCTGCTCTAACTCTGTTATCATTCTGTCTGTATTATTTATGATCTGTCCTTTAAGTCAGTATTCTTTTTATGAAATTTGGTAACTGTATTTTTCGTTCTCCTCTGTCTCAGTATTGAAGTGGAAAAGAAGAAACCACAACTCACAACACCAGTGATGGCAACGGAAGATCACACAACTAAGACAGTAGTGGAAATCCAGAGTACTACTACAGAGCTAAAGTCACTATTACCTGATTAAAGTTCACTTTTGCACAAAAAAAGTGGAAGCTGTGCAGCAGGCAAATTGACAATAAACAAGACAAACAATAAGGGATCTTTAAAACTCTGTTAACCCTATTTTCACTATCAGGCATTGCTGTTCCATTAGGGTCATGTGGATAGAAAATACAGATCTGAGAAGTCCCAAGGAGATGCCGTGATTCCTTAATTCTCAGCAGACTAGTCACCTATCTAAAAAATAAGTACTTTAACCTGCAGTTCTGACAGATAGAAAAAAAGCTCAGACTTGTTGATGAACACTTTCTGCTGCAATTCCCAATGAGTCAGGAAAGAGATATGCACACGTAGGGTCTTGGGTCCTGTATATACTGTACTGACAGGTAAAAGAGGAACCAAGTCTATTCCCCACCTCCCATCAGGTATAGTTTGCATGGATCCCTTTCTCTTGGGGTACAAGGTGGTGAAGCCTTTGTTTCACTCCTTGAAGATCTTTCCCAATCTTACTTCCATCTTGTGAGAGTATAGCCTTATCTCTCTTCCATGTGCAATGGTCAGATTTCTTCTCATGCTAAACAATGCATCCAATTGTAACAGCAAACAGCTATATTTATCCCAATCTTTAACTAGTCTTCCTAAGACATCCAGAAAATAATTAATTCAGCTGAAGAATCTTTCCTTTCACTGAACAGATAAGCAACTTAATTTTCCAGTGTAACGCTTACTTTAGATGCTTTAAGTCATCCAGTACAAGACAGCTGGGACTCAATTTTCACAGCACTCAAAATGAACAAAAAAAGTGAAGAATGAAAGTTATGTATGAGCCAAAGATCAAGCCCAAACTAAATATCCGAAGTCACCAACTACTTCTGGTCTGAGGTCCAACAACAAGTCTGTGGAAAAACTAGGAACAAAGTTCAAGAGTGCTGAAGTTCTCATTAATGACTTATCTGTAAGGACCATTGGTCTGAGACACCTCCCATATCCTGCACCTTGCCCAATATTTTGAATTAACACAACAATGTCTATAGGATTTAACCTGTGGAAATGACATTGTAGGTGTGAATTAATTTCTCCAGCTCATATTTGACTATTTTATGAAGAAATGGTATTTGTCATTCAACAGTTTAAGATACAACAATCCATCTTCTCAGAAGAGCAGCAGCAGGGATGTGAGAATCAAAACATAAGAAGCTACTCATCCAAAAAATGAATGCAAAAGTTAAATACGTCCAGCTGAGCCATGCACACAGAAATACAAAGCCAGCTGGGTTGCACATCATAGTCATGAATAAATTTCTGGTCCTTTTCTGGGGACCACTACATGCAATAGCTGACTCATGTGCATTCATCTGCCCTTTTTCTTCTACTAGGGGCACAAAGGAAAGATGTTTTTAGCTGACCAATCTTTTAGCTCCACCGTCCAGTTCTAAGGAAAATGTACTTCTCTGTAGAATGAATGGTGATAACACAAGGACTAAAGACAGGAGTTGACTTAAGACAGAACTTCCTGACCCCTCCTAGAAAATACCCATCAACAAAAAGGCTGAACCATGACGACACAAAATTGCCATACTTTTCCCACTTCTTAGCCAAAGCAGAGCATCAGTCTTTGACACTGGTAACTGGATCTTCTCATCAGCATTAAATTTTCTACAGAACCTTCTATACTCCAGTAGCAGGCCATGCTAGTAAGAGATCTTAAATGGCCGCTAGTATGGATTTATTCCAGGTATGCAGGATCAAAATGGCATCTTCAGGGGAGAGGAAGTTGTAAAATGGCTACAGGATAAATGGGACAACAGATTTACCCCAACAGGCAGTGAAAGAGCTCTTGAAAATTACCTTGCTTCTTGTTTCCCAAAAAGGATCCCTTGCTCACTTTCATTCCTATTTTCTTCACCTTTTCTCTGCCCTCCTACCCCATCTCAATTTCACCTCCTCTTTGCTCATTCTTCATTTCCTCATCCTGTCCCTCTTCCTCCCATTCTCTCTCATAAAACAATTGCCCTTGTTTTTCTCCTTATTTACTCTCCAGCAAGCAAACGGCAGCAGCAGTGCACACTTTGCAGGCTGCAACTCCTTTTCCTCACTTCATTTTCCTCTCAGCTCAGGCTTGCCGGTTCCGCCTCGGTGCTGCTCCCTAGAGACTCCCACAGCAAGGAGCAGCCTTGGCTTTTGCCTCTCAAACTTCTGTAAGTTAAAGTGAAAGCCTGCGAGGGAGGTGAGTGGCCACTGGAAGGGAAGAAATATGTAATACCTGCTGCAGTCAGCCATTTTGAAGGTCATAGAGAAGTCTTCCCCTCTGCCTGCCAACTTGGAGCTGTCACCTGTGTTGCAAAGTGAAAGCCTCAGAGTTAGGGACCGATGTTCTCTGCAAGCCAGTTTCCTTTAAATAGGACCCAGAGAATGAATAAGCTCAGCAAGGAGAAAAAAAAATGTGAGAGGAACAGCCAGGCACTCAGCCCAGCACCGTGCTGACAGTGGGAATGAGGCATGGGAAGAGCAGACCAGCTACACACTAAATTTCTCACTTAAGTGCCTCACATCCCTAAAGAAACAATGCGGTAAAAGAGAGGACCCTGTCAGCTCAGGTCTTTCCCCTCCCAGAGCCTTTGTCCCACTATGGAGACAGCCACTGTACACTCTCATTAGGGATGCCCACGCCATGCAGCCGATGCACACCTGGCTGTGCCCACAGTGGCAGTGCACAGTCCGCTACCTTTCCTATTCTTGGTATAACCAGGGCACACAGCTATAAGCCAGGCATTGCACAAACACAACATACAAAGACAGTCCCGGGTCCAAAGAACATGCAACCGAAATGTAAAGCAGGACACTTTGGAAAAATACACAGAGAGGAAAGTACGTGGCAGCATAATGCATTTTCTGTACAGTGGCTTATCTTCCTCTCATTAATTCATCCTCGTTAGAAACAGTAATCAGCTGGAATAACAATAAAACTCACTGGCAATGTGACTATCTCCTCCACTCATAGATGTACTTATAAAATGATCCTGCCTTGCAAATGGCACACACAGCTCTTCCATTTAGGTACAATACCTACTGCTGTCAGGTATTTCCCTACTCACTCAAGCAGCTTCTTGTGCCAATTTGTTGTGCCCTATCTTGATTTCACTAAGAAGTGCTGCTGCTTGATATATCTGAGGAAAAAAATCAGCTTTGAATATGTCTTAAATTGAAGGCCAAAAACAGTGTGCCAAAACACAATCAGTGCTTCTGGAAGCAGTGCCCAAAGTGACCCATTCACTGCTCCTAATCAATAGTTGAACCAGTGCTAAGATGCATGAGATCAGTCTCAGCTGTATCTTTATCCATACTGATTCTGACATAACATAAGAGGCTCTACATCCCAGTGAAACACAAATCTCTCTATCACTTTGTCAGCTTCAAAAGAATGTTTTGGAGCACACACTTTGTGAGACAGGTTTGGATCATAGAGGAACTCACAAAGCACAGAAAGTCCAGAATGATATTAACTCTAAAAACTAGCACTGATTTCTAGCAAGTTTCTGACATGAACTCAAACCATTTTCCTGAATCATTTCCTATCCAGCTGCTGAGCAAAAAGGCATTGCTCCTTAGCATTAAGACCTGAAAAGACCTCAACAGCAAACCACATACTGGCTAAGCTCATACACAGTACCAGCTTTAACTAGTTGAGCAGCAATACTGGCAAAACTTTGCCCCTCAAATGCAGGGGCATTTAATTTCCTTATCCTAAGAAAATTAAAACGAGATAGATGAGTATGAAATAAAGGGAAGAGAAAAAGGAACAGAGGACAGGCCAAGCTTGCAATCATCATGGACAAAAGACAGTCTCAAACAAGGAGTAGTTCAACCATGTCGAACACCTTTTCTCCTAATCAGACAAGAACACCCTTGTTGGCTGGGGAGAAGGCATGCAGCCAGCGGCAGCTCAGAGATAGCACAAGGTTAAAATATCAAAGCAGTCAAGACAGCTGCAGGAATTTGGGCATCTTTGGCCAACTTTGTCACATATTATAGAAAGGTGGCCTTCACAGAACTACAGATCCTCTCCATCATTTTGAAACAGTGAATTCCCTTCACACTTATCACAGACTGATCAAAAACTGAACTCGGGAACTTCAGTCTTGAGTACTCTCATTATGTCCTTTCACACTGGTTAGGTAAAATCCCAGCACTAGCGAACTCAAAGTTTTATTATTAAGGTCAGTGGAGCTAAGATTTTACCCCTATCATCTTTAGAAGTTTCTTGCTATACCATTATCACCTCCCTAAATTCTGTGCAAGTTACTCCATCTTCTGTTGTTATCTAGTCTATAACAGACATTAACTGTATTTCCTTCTCTTTATTCTTCCACAGCACTGACAAGCATCAGCAGAGCTCTGGGCACCTCAGACTAGAGCAGAAAGGGAACGCTTAGTGTAGTGTCGCACTGGCAGAAACGCACATCCCATTGAACTCAAAACATCAGAAGGAGTTATAAATCAAGACTGACATACGTCGACAGAGATGCAAATAACTGGGCTTGCAGACTCTGTACCTGGCCCATGGCAGAGGCTAAATGAATTTTCATGAAGAATTCACAAACTTCTACTGGAAACCAAAAACTACTGAATGGGAAAGATGTTATTTATCAGACTTTTAAGCCCAGAAGTAGGATCATATGCCTCTATCCTGACGGGCTAGCCACCAGACAAAGAAGAATAAGGAAATGGTCCTTCCCCCTGGAAAGTTGAGTCTCCCAGTAATGTTTCTGGGGACGTCTGGTCTGTTTCTGAATACAGGCACAAAGACTGATTAACCTCACTGCAATGCATGGAGAACGGTGGCAGGAACTAGCCTAAGGCTTCTTAGCACTACAGAGAAAATTGAAGTTTGAAGGGGTTGGGCAGTTCCTATCCCCAAGAAGCGGAACGGCAGAAGGGAACGGATGAGGACACAGGAATGAGCCCTGCAAAGACTGGACTGATGCTCTCACAGCTGCTTGAAACACTGAAGTAGAGGCTGAGGAGCACGTCTGCTGGCAAGGGCTGCTCTGCTGCAGCAGTAGCTCTCTTCCTCTCCCCATGTGCTCCCAATTCACTCCCCAGCAGCAGCCAGCCTGGCTTTCTGAGTCACTGCCACAGGGCCCCAAGCTGCTGTGCTCCCCACACCCCAGGGCTCACACTAGCACAACACTCGGTTCTTCTGTGCATCTGCAAATATGAGCTGCTCCATGCACATGCAGGACTTTCTCACTTGCACAACACAGTAATCAAGTATGTGCCAATTAGATAATGTGATGTCAAAAGTGAGAGTTCAGAGATGAGCAATACGAAGGATGAATACGCTGAAGGGACTGATTTATAGGAACATTAATCATGAGGTGTTTTTATTGTTTCTTACTTAATTTATCTTGAAAATGGGATTACATAAACTAATAGCGGTATTTTTTTCAGGGTACAACTCTGACGTTCCTGTCCAAAATTACTGACCCAAGCTTTCAGAATTGCCCGTGCAAAATTATTAC
Source organism: Chauna torquata (assembly GCA_013399475.1). Lineage (NCBI taxonomy): Eukaryota > Metazoa > Chordata > Aves > Anseriformes > Anhimidae > Chauna > Chauna torquata. The sequence continues at coordinate 13,365 of VXAL01013497.1, read as the reverse complement.
AGCTCTGTGCGCAAGAGACAGTTGAATAACTTAGAAGTGATTTGTGCTGGCAATTAACATGACTATTAAGAGGAACTACGTGCCCATTCTGAACACGAAAACCTGAATATTTACCTAAAAATATTCACTGATTTCATTCCAAGGCATCCCCACCCAATTATTTAGTTTCAAGTACAGCCTTCATTAAAGATGCTGAAATAAACAGGACATAGGAATATATAATTGTGTTGTAAACTCAGCCTCGTTTAAATCTACCTGCCCATACTGTGTTGAGCAATTTGCAGTTTTTTAAACATTTGTTTCCTAGGGTTTCTTTCAGATTTGTGACAGTTTAAAGTAAAAAAAAGAAAAAACAAGAAAAACAGATTTCATTTGTCAAGAGGACAAGTGGTTATCCTTCATTCTTCAAACTTTGACAGACTTTTTTTTCTTTTAAATACAAAGTTCCTACAGAAATTGATCAGGGCAGGAAAGGGAGCTTTTTTGCTTCTCAAATTCATTATTGAAGCAGCAAAGAAAATAATGTCAAACTGCTTTAAACTTCCTGGGCAAAATCTTCATATGTGTAAGCTGCATGAAATGAACAACACTGATTTACACAGTGGAGTCTTCGGTCCATAGGTTTATCAGTAGTGGTTGATCCTGTATTGCTCTACAGGAAACAACAGAAAAGAGCTGGGCTGTTGTTAATCAAAGATCCTACAGAGATACAAAGCACCAACACTGCACAGTTGCTTAAAATCATGCCATTCTACTGTGTCTGGTGCATTTTCTTTTTCATACTCAGCACTTCATGTGACACTAAATGGATTTATGAAACAAGGGCCTGCTTGATTCACTCCTCACACCGAGCTGAGAAGTAAAACCAGGGTCATGGCTGGGGCTGCATTAGCGTAATGTGACTCTTGAGGAGAGGTGTCCTTAAAGTTCTCCCTCCTTCCTCCTTACATCATGTTAAATTGATCCAGGAAGCAGTTCATCTAACAAAAATACCTACTGACAATTTGTTTCAAACACTTGCTGGCAGATCCCCCACCTCCAGCGGCATGCATGTGTCTCAAAACACAAAAGGCATAGAAACTGAAATTGAAAATTGATCTCGCTGCAGCCACAGACTGGAAGAGTGATTTCCTAGCTGCGATTTTAAATAACTCTTTCTTCTCTCCCCACACACCCCCAATACAAATTCACATTTCTCCCCCCTTATTCTCCATCTTTTGTCAAACAGGAACAAAGACTTCCACCATCTCTCTCTTTCCCCAGCCTTCTCATCAATATTCTATTACCAAACAGGACTTGAGCCCCTTCTTTTTTTTTTTCTTTAAATCAATAAGAAGCAAAGCAATGAAAAGGAAAAATTAAAAACTCCGGCAGATAAAAGAAAGGGTCTTTAAAAAAGCTAATCACTGCTAAACACTCACAGCTCGCTGGAGTGTCACACAAAGCTCCTGCTATAACCTATTTGGTCCCATACAGTCACAAAGGTAAGCTACCAGGGGCTGCCTGCCAATGACAGCCTAGGCTGGAGAAAAAAATAATAATAAAGCTTTCAGAATAGGTCTTCACAGAGGGCTATCACCTGGACACAGCAATCTGGAAGAGTAAGAGTTGGTAATGCCTGGCTTCTGGGTCAAGGTGGCACTGGGGAAGCCCTGCAAATCCCTGTTGTTGATACCTACCTAAACACTCAGCTGAAGGCAGGGGCAGCCAAGCATCTTTATAGCTTTTCTGCTAAGGAAACTCCAGCACCTCTCCCAGGCCTAATCCCTCCCTGGCACATCCACACATGAAGTGTGCAGAGCTTGTCTGTGGTGCTATACACACACCAAAAGAGTATCCATGGGATATGCCATACCTAACGTTTTGAGATAATCATCACGCACATTACTAAGACAACCCTGAAATAATTTAGAATGACAACAAGAGGGTGAAAAGTTCTCATGAGATTTCCAGTGCCACTTGGTAGGCCCCTAAATATAACTGAGCCCCAGACAAACCCACTGACCCAAATGTTAAGACTTCATAACTCAGTGACAAATTACAAATCCTTTCTTTGAGGCCACCTGGATCCTTGGTTGGCATGTCATGGCTGTAGCTGTCCAAAGATGTAGCTCAGTTACACCAGTTTCATTAGGAAGGCCACTGACTTAAGGGAACAGGTATACCAGAAGGTTGATTTCACTCTTATCTTGCCACGCTCTCCTCGCAAAACAGCAAGGTTAAGAGGGAAGAACCACATGCCTTTATTTTTACTATTTTATTATTCCTTAAAGTAAATAAGTACCATCAGCCAGTGCAGAAGCCAAGGAGAGACAGATGAGGTGATGCAGGCATCTCCAGTGCAAGACTGATGACAAGGAACAGCATTACTGTTAACGGTCATATCAGTTCTGCTATCGCTAATGTTTCTTTGCAACCAAAGGATCTTTGAGGAGACACAGCTGGACAGACACCATATGGCAGTGGAATGAAATAGACAGCAGTCCTACCAAAGTCAATGTATTCTCTTCAGGGATAGCATTTAGAACTAGAAAGAATTAATCCAAAGATACAGCAAGGGGAATAGGAAATGCTTCAGTTTTGACTCAACACAATTTTTCATCTTGGGAGAGGAGAGCATGTATTGCTCCTCTTCTGCCTGCTAAGAAGCTCAAGTTACAGTTCATTGCGCACCTGCCCAAGTACAGATGATACCTCTGTGCTGTCCCAGAGAGCACTGGGCTGCCTGCTTTCTGTCAGAGGGGAAGTAATGAATTTCCATCATCTTCTAGGCCTTTGCATGGTACCCAACTTCCTATGTAGCAGAGTACAATGCAGCTCACACGGGGCTTCCTGTGTTCCTTTTCAGTCTTCACCTACCAGTGTTACACAACAAGGTTTCTAGGGTTGTGTGTTCTTATCACACCAGTAAGTGACTGCACATGGTCTGGGAGTGAGCAGCAAGCTGAACAGAGAATATCTCCTCTTCCAGATCAAAGGAGAGAAGAAGCAGCAATAGAACTGGGGGAACACAACGTGACAGTCCACCCATCCTCAGAAAGATGGCCATGAGACAGAACTTCTTCACCCAAAATAAAAAATTAATTCCATCGTCATTTCCAATCATCATTTGCCAAAACAAACTTACAGATATTAAGATCAAGAAAGTCCCTTTCTTTTCATTAACTTTTAGCAGAGTATAAGTTTTCATGGAACAAAACAGCGAGTCAGAAGGTGCCACCATCACTTCCACGCAGTGCTAGGGTACCATAATGGTACAGGAGATGGATTCTGCATTTCTGTTTAAGCAGGAAGGCCAAGTCCTCAAGCACTTAAAGCAAACAAAAGTTTATTCTCCCTCTGTACTGCTGCAGTGCACAGTGTTCTTTCCACTTGGTGGTGTCATGGTCTTTCAGGTATGAAAGAACAATTCCTGCATAAATACCTCATAAAACAATTTGTACTATTTTTTTCCTCCATGGCACACAGTTCCAGTCTTGAATTCTTGCCTTAAAATATGCAGTGAATTTGATCTATTTACCTGAGATGAGGAGATGAGGAGGGGCAAAAGAACTCTGAGGAAATGTGCACTTATTTCACCCAATGTTTCTAAGTCAGATCACCAAAACCAGAATAGTGATGAGTTTAAAACCTTGCCCCATCCTTGTAATGAAGAAATACCTGATTTTTTTCCTAGTCTCTTGTGTTTTCCCCACAACTTCCTTACTACCTCTGATGCAAGTCTGCTGCTCTTCCTCCCAGGTTGCCCCCTTCTGCTGCATTCACACTCCCCTTTCCTTTCCCACACAGCTAGGTGCAAGCCAGTCAGGGGGAGAACATGAGTTAGAAAAATGAGGAAATGTTTACCAATGGTTAGGGCTACAGAACAATATCCTCAGCCGAGGCCTTGAGTCCGTCTCAGGACATTTCAGAGTCGTCCGTACTGTTCAGCAACCCCACCAACAGCCATAAGCAGAGCACACACTGGCTCCAGCCCAAGACTGCTGCCTTGCCAAAAGCTGATGGTCTTCACAAAAGCTGCCTGCAACCATGCTGACACCTAGAAGGCTCAGGCAGACACACCTGAGGTTTGTTCACAGAACTGCTTTCTCCTGTTTGGTCTCAGAAGCAACTCTGAGCCCACCATTGGGGCGGGGAGCGAAGAGAGAGAGAGAGAGAGAGAGAGAGAGAATATATCTTCAGAAATTCCAGCCTCCCCCCGAAAAAATACACTGAGGGAACTGTCAGGCATAGGCAGAAGGTATGAATATGAAGTCTGCTGGATTTGGTCTAGCAAATCTTTTGTCTTCTGGATCTACGATAACAGGAATACAGCTCTACAATAACAAATCATAGCATGCAGCATGCATGCAAACACAATGTAGAGTGGTTGGAAGTAGGCAGCCCAAAAAGCACTCAAAACTTCTAAATAACACAACACACAAAATAAGTGAACAACCTGACACATTCATAAGGGGGAAAAAGAAGTGGCAGAGAACAGAATTTCACACTACAATTCCTCAGCAGCAGATGTTGGGAAAGAAAACTCTTTTATAAAGAAAAAGGACTGCAATGAGTGAAACACCTTAAGAGTTCCTTCATTCAACGCAACATACTTACAAAAAAAAAATCTGCTTTGGGAAGCCAGAACATAGACTACCTAATCCACTGAAAGAAAAACAAAGATTCAGATGCTGCTGTTTCTGATTGAGTGGGAGCTGCCAAGCAATGAGGTACTGTCTGTATTTTTCCTGCTGAACAAGCATCCAGCAAACCAGTCAGACAAAAGAAAGCATCCACAGGCCCAAAAACTGAATATACGAAAATGAAAGGCCCAGAATTGGGCACACATCTCCCTGAGTCTCCTCATGCGAGTGTAGGAGAAAAAAGGGACCAGTAACCTGGGTAACCACTCTCTGGTTAATCTGAGATGGGGAAGGGGAAAACGCTTCAAGATTAATAGCTAAAGTACTTGGGGATTAGGGATTAAGAGGAGAATCCTGTTTGCAAGGATTAAGAGGGCTGGGTTCACATTAAAACCTCAACCAGTGAATTGCCTCCAGCAAAATAGTGGGTTTTATCATTATAATTATTATTTTATTCTCTTCCAATAAATGAAAAACATCAGCAGGAAGGCAGCAAAATCCATCAAAGGTTTAAGAAAATAAAATCTCTGAGGAAAGGTTAAAGGAACACAGTCAAGATAGAAATATTAAAAACAAAAACCAGTCCACGTTATTAGTAACATGGCAGATTATAAAGAATGAGAGATTTTAAAAATATAATCAACTTCACTCTCCAGATTTCATGCTGTGTGGTCTATTTTTTTGCCCTTGGTTCAGCTGGAGGCAGGTGAGCTGCAAACATGATAAAACTCACCCATTATGCACACGAGGAAAGTACTGTTTGAACACCTTACAGCTGATATCTTCCAGAGTGCTCACTAAGAGCTTCAGTTTGACATTTACTCTTAGTTCCTTGTCGTTGACACATGACTGAGGCACCTACCTAAAGGGTAGAGAACGTAACAGAAATAGAGAGAAGGGGACTATGATGTATCAGACAGGACTAAGAAAGAGGGAACAAACATTAGTGCAACATATATCAAAGCAGCCATTCAAAATTTTGGTTGGGCAGCTTGCTGAGAATCATCTCAGGCAATGGAGCCAGGAACAAACCCAGGTCTACCACAATAAAGTTGTCTGAACTAGGCCCTACCTCACTTCCTGCCAAGAAAGCGCAGTGGCTTGCGGATAAAACAATGCCATTTGGAACAGAAGCTATAGGGAGAGACAAGGGTCAAAACTGGATGGGAAGTGGACAGGGTACACTTAAACACAGATGTTCTCATCTATTTGAGAGGGACATTTAGCTGCAATACAGATCAGGATGGCCCTCAACCTGCCTTGACAGGGAGCCACAAAGCCTTCTGCACACCCACCACTTCAACCACAGGCACAGAAAAACTGGCCCCACCTTTCACTGTGCAAGATCTCAGTAAGAAGCAGCTTTGAGACCTCTTCTGTTACAGGTCACTTTGAAGTTTTGCTAACCCATGTACAAAAAAAAAGTATAAGCCCAACCCTTGCTGTGCCTGATGGCAGATGGCATCACACCTAGACCCTCTGGGCACCACTGGCAATGTTCTCCCAAGGGAGCAAAAGCTTAGGAGGCTGAGGCACAGTCCAGGCCAAGAAATCAGTTTCTCATCATTTATTTCCCTGAAAGAACACTGGTCCTTTGGGGCTCCCAAGGCTGGTACAGCAGCTGCAGGTGGAGATCAAGCTGATTCATTGCAGGGAGGGGGGAAGTGCAAGCACAGCACAGGTGGACTGAATTTGTACTCACAGATAGAACTTCATTAACATCCTGGAAGCACCACTGCCTCCTCCACCTCGCCTGCAGCTGTATCTCTCCTTTTCCCCTGCTGTTCTTGGAAACTAGATAACTTGACTTCTCGATGAAGTCTAGTTGGCTCCAGGCCCTGATCCTTTTCTGTACTACAGCGGCTGGGAGCTGGAATTTGCTTGAACCCTTTTCCTCTGCACTCCGGCAGGCCAGCAGTGTCTGCACAGGCCAATGACAACGCTGCTTGCGTAGCAGTGGCAGTACTTATACGAGCAAGGAATGCTAATGCTGAGATTCAAAAGGCTCATATATCAGGTTCATAGTCTACCTGCTTGCTTCTAACAAAAGATATAGGAGGGAGCAAAGTGAAGATGAACCTGTAGTGCAATAAAGCAGTAAGAAAAAGGCAACGTGATGGATACATAAATGAACAAGGCATACAAGAACCCCTCTTGGTATTGATGGCTGGCAACTCCCACCTCAAGCACTAATTTTCTGGGCACCATAACTGAGGGGAAAGAAGAAAATATTGGGAAAGATCAGGAAACTGCAGGGATAAAGAATCAGGAAATATTGAAAAGAATCAACTTAGAAACAAACTAAAAAAAGTGAAGTTGAGATTTGATGGATGTGCACATTTGCAGGGAAAAGGAATACTGAACCAGAAAAGGCAGGTTCCATGGCTGACGGGCTCAAAGTTAGATATTCTAAAGCTTCCGTTTACTAATATCTCAGTACTACCTCCCAAATAAGCCCACGTTCTCCTCTCTCTCAGCTTGCTTTCATGCTTTTTTCCAAAGGAGGGCTACAAAGATGATGAAAGGTGTAGAGGGAAAGATGTATGAGGAGCAGCTGAAGTCACTTGGAATGTTCAGCACAGAGAAGAGGAGATGAGGGGAGGCCTCATGGCGGCCTGCAGCTTCCTCACGAGGGGAGCAGAGGGGCAGGCGCTGAGCTCTGCTCTCTGGTGACAGCGACAAGACCCGAGGGAACGGCATGGAGCTGTGACAGGGGAGGTTCAGGCTGGGTGTTAGGAAAAGGTTCTTCACTGAGAGGGTGGTCGGGCACTGGAACAGGCTCCCCAGGGCAGTGGTCACAGCACTGAGCCTGCCAGCATTTAAGAAGCATTTCGACAGCTCTCTCAGACGTATGGTCTGATTTTTGGGTGGTCCTGTGTGGAGCTGGGAGTTGGACTCCACGATCCTTATGGGTCCCTTCCAACTCAAGATATGCCACAATTCAATGATTTCTGTCCTAGTCCTACAGGCACAACCTCTGCTGCCGCACACTGCTGTCAGTTGTGCTTCCCTTAACCCACGCCCCCCTTACCCCACATGGGGATACTCAACCCTTACCTGTCCCCTTCTCCTTCCTTAATAAATACTTGTTCCCCTCTTGCTTTGCAATATTGATCTCTAGTAAAGGTTAGAGATGAAGCTGTCCATTACAAGAGTTTACTTTTCCCACAAAATACCGCTTTTAAAAGCCAAAATTTACTCTGCTCTCCTGTACAGGTGCTGACAGCCAAAAGAGCTCTGCTCCCCCTCGGCCACCACAACAGGAGAACACAGGACTGCTTTCTGATCCATGTTGAAGATCCACTGTTGCAGACTAATGGCTTCAAAGATTAAGACACTTGAACTATTGGCACTTGGTCTTCAATAGGGAATATGAGGTTTAATATAAAGATGTTAGGGCTATGGAGAAAGCATTCCACACACAGGAGGGACATTTCACAGCTTAGGAAGATTAAATTGAAAAATTGATGCTGTACAGTGGTGTAAGTGATATTTATGTTCTCATTTAACACAAGCACATAGCCACGATGCCATCACTGGCATGAAGGTGCTAATCACCACCAAAACTTGATGTGTTGTCATTACCCCTGTCATAGCAGTGTCAGACAAAGCAGCAGTGCATACAGGGCAGTGGGGCTATTGACCAGCAAAGGTAAATCAGTCCCAATATAGCCTTGTGCTATAAAAGCACATAAGTTTTACTGTGAATGGGGAGCTGCCCTGTCCACCATAATTACAGAAGTTGGCAAGAGCAAGGAAGCTAAGAAAATGAGAATCTGTTCCTGACAAGAATAAACAAAGTATAAAAATACCAAAAAAACCCTCCCTTCAATTGAAATAATCTAAAGAGAAAAAGCAGTAGTCAGCATAGCTCTATGTGTTTGGCTGAGAAGAAAGTTATTTACAGCAAGGTCTGGCCTCTCACTGCCACGATGTAATTCCAGGCAATTGCACTTTCAAATAGATCTTTTTGGAGAAAATCAACAGTGGCTTTGCTTTCAATCTAGTGGAAAATGAAGTCCTGTGAATGTGTTACATAAACCCACAGCAGAAGGAGCACTGCACACACAGAAGCGTACTGGTAGGTTGATGGCCTTGGGCTTGGTGCTGAACTCTGCCAGGCCCTCTCCATATCTCCCAGCTCTCTCATCACACACTGACGCACTGGATTTCACTTAACTAGAAAGTATCCCACTGATGCATCAGATACTGCAGCAGTGGAAGCCCTCCACAGAATGAGTCCTACTACCTATACCAGTCCTTTCTCTCCAAGTCTAAGGAGAAGTACCATCACCAAGGTTCACAGCTATGGCCTCCTAAGCAAGACCCTCAGAGGCATGGACTATATGAACAATCATATGAGGCACATCTACCTGCCACCAAAGGGTTGTCCCAAAATTCACCACTGACTACGCCCCACAGGCACCTCCAGTCAACACCAACGTATGCCCAAGCGCCTACAAGGCTGTTTCCAAGCCTGCCGTGATCAATACTACCCTGATTAGCGTACCTGCAGCTCTCTACCTTAAAAATTCTGTCCCACTAATGCCTCGTTAAGCAATAGCTTTTGAATGTTTTATTTCATTGATAGCATGTAGAAAACTGTCCCTGAAATAATTAATCCAAATGTTCAACCTCAGAAAAGCTTTAGGAGGGTGACTATTGGAAGCAAAAGTATTATTAAATGTGTATGTATGACTTCAAGGAAAGAGGGCTGGAGGTTGCATCACTGTCAGAAGTCAGCATCATGGAGACTACAGAGGTAGCACAGCCAAACTGCACATACTCCTCCATTTCAACCAATGTGTGGCTCAAGCTATACTGTTTCAACAGATGCATGGCTCAAGCTTCATGGGGCACTTCTACCACATGAGCACAAACATCACAGGCCACAGAACACTTCCAGTACGTTCCAGCTAACATCTCAGCCAGAACACTACAGCCCATAACCATAATATGCAAGAACAGAAGAGACTGAGCGCACCACCACCTACCCCAGCTCTCTTTTAAGCAGAGATGTTGTTAAAAGAGAGCCTCTTATAATCTCATGAAACAAACCATGCCCATTTCCACAGTGGAAGGCTATCAACAAACAAAGCCAGACAATCTGACCAGAAAAAATTGAGTTTTCTCACCCAAAATCTGACAATTGCTTTAATCCTTACATTATGAACAGGACATACAATCAGGCATTGAGGATAACACAATGACAATGGAAGTGCCAATATGCCCGGCACAGCCTGCAGACTGTCTCTAGCTGAATCTAATCTACAGTGCTTCAGAGAAAGATGAAAAAATTAACAGCCAGAAGCCTACTTACACAAAGGTGGAAAACATTCCCTGCCCTTTCTAGACAACCAGAACACTAAAGCTCCTTTACAGGCTCAAGCACAAACCTACTAACTACAAAGCATTAGAAAACTTTTCCACTTATCCTCAGTGCTGACAAGTCTCTGCAAACTAAAATGCACCCACAGCCAACGACAAAGTCCATTCCCTGGTTATTTTCGCTGGAGAGTAGAAAAATTCAATCCAATGAAGTAAATAAAAAAGGAGCTTCAAGAGGCAGCAAATATAGAAGCCTCTGCTAAGGAAGTAGATGTTAACAGTAAAATAAACAATGTCAGCAATTTCACAATTATTTCAGTCTTGCCTGCCATCTCAAAGGCACATAACATGGTCACTTAAGTCTTCACAGAAACAGCAGGGAGAAGAATTCAGAATCTTCTCCAAAAGTACATACCTGCCTCTGCCACCCACGCACCAGGGGATACGCCACTACGTTTTATTTATGTATTTATTTTTAAGCTCTGTAAAGCTTAAGAGTTGACATACATAACCTGGCCTTTCTGACAGCATCCACTAGAGGACTTCCCTTTCCAGGAGCAATTAAATACACCATTAATCAGATTACAAAGCAATAGGGGTTTCAAGGGGTCCCTCTTCTCCCACCCTGAGCTTCCCACAGGTAGAAATGACACCAAAACCAATAGCAATATACACTACACATGCATTTATCCTCCCTGAACACGAACAGCTTCAGTTCATTAATTGGCACACAGCCTGCATTTTGTGTGATTTACCAAAAACACCAACAGACTAACAGAGGGAGGCTGACACTATAAAATGAATGAGATCAGAGCCCTTTCAGGAGCAACAGCAGGGAAGCATGCCAGGCTCCTCGTAGACAGCCGTAACTCTCCCCAGCATTTGTTTGTGCGGATTTCTGATCTGTTCCCCTTGCCCTCCCCTCCAACTGCCTGCACAGGCCGCTTCCTTCCCCACAGAGCTGCTGGAGAGCACCGCCATCCCACAGTCCCTTTGCCCGGCACTGAGCAGCAAGGCAGCCTGAGCAGCACAGCCCTTGGGGAGCAGCCTGCAGCCTTATCTCCTGGGCCATGCACCCTCCCAGAGCCTGTGCACAGCAAGATAACATCCCCCTGCATCCGAATAGTGCCCCTTTAAATCTTACGGCTAAATATCCTCGAAATTACTTTTCAGAGAAGGCATTTTAAGAGAAATGGATTTAAAATACAACTGGCAGCCACGGACTGAAGCACTACATCACTGGGCACACCGGGAATCCTAGTGCCTTGTTGCCCCCAAACAATGACACTGACTGTTCACACGGTAACATGCTTCTCAGCATACCTCACACACTATAGAAGTAAAAGGCATAGTTAAGTAATTATGTGATGCATCATCACAGATAGACGACCAAGCTTGTCCTAGATAGCAATAAACCCATGAGATTTACAGCATTGACAAGATCCACGTGATCAGTTTGTATAGCAAGCTATGTGAGCCTGCAATAACGTAAAATGAAAATGAGCAAGAGTAACAATGAACAGAATACTATCTTTAAGAAGTTTCTGCCAAGTGAATTCAAGGAGGCATGAATTAGAAGGCTAAAAATCAAATCACTATCCCTGCATCCCTCTCTCTCTAGCTCCCCCTTCTCTAAATGAATGTCTGGAGATGCTGCCTGAATATATTTGCATTTTATTCAGTGTCCAGACCCAAGCCCCAGATAATCACCATACTTAGTGTTTTTACAAAAGGCTTTAAACCTTAATGGCCTGAATCATCAGAGCATTACTTCACTCTGATGCTAGTGTAACTCTAATGCTTTTAGCAGTTATACTGGTGGAAAACCAGAGTGATGTGATAGCAAAACTGAATGGCCTAAGTCTCTTACACAACTGCTATCTCTGTTCTAGGGAAAGAGAGACAGAAACAGAAGGGTGCAGAAGAACTCTGCTGCTGTTACCACCTGACCCACCAGGAAAACAGCCTCTCTTACCACCTCAGCACCAGCACTCACTTTCAATACCGATGATTCTTGTTGGAGAAAACCCCGTGGAATAATCAGAAATCCCTCTCAAGGTCCACCCTGTACTAGCAGTGCTGCTAAGACAACTAGCAATCTGCATCTCACCCTGCTACTTTCATCATTGTAACATACCTGGATACATGTTATGCTCTTTGGCTCTCAACTTTACAACTAAACAAGGTCCAGACTCCCCATAAACTATGGTCATAGTAGTATGTGAGGTGCATTTCTGCTTAGGCTGATTATTTGCTTGTTTCTGGCTGGCACATCCCTAAGCCTTGGCTGCAGTGGAAGGTTGTGGTGCTACAAGTGTTCTTTTCACATTTTTCTTCAGGATGCAGGCTAGAAACACTTTTATGTGATCCTTAAGTCTGTGAGTGTGGTGAGCTTAAAGAGGGATTACTTCACTTGGCAAGAGTAGCTCTGGATCCTGTAAATCCACCAGATAACACACTGACAGGAGAAAGAGACTCTCAAAACATCATATAGTTCAAAAGATGCAGAAACAACTACAGAAAAGCTCACTTGGCTCCAGCTGCCAAGCGTAAGACGACTCACAAGTATTTGCTACACTACCATTTCATCCAGACTTGTTTTAGAAAGCAGTGGTAATGGGATTCCTCTCTTCCCTCAGAAAATTTATCAAAGTTCAAAAAATTTCGGTGAAAGGAAGTTTTTCCACTTCAAATTCTGCTCTGCTTAATTTCACTTCAGAATGGATACATAATGCCTCTAAACCCTCTGAAGAGGGAAATGACTGCTATTGTGGATAAGCTTGTATTTTTCATATGATTATGGCTGTCTAGGGATAGCAATTGCTTTTGAGTAATCCCCCAACATGGTTTTGTTTTGTCTAAGAATAAAATGAAAGGAAATCTTTTTTTTTTTTAAATGCAAAAGTTAGGCACATACATAACTCAAAAACAGAATCCATGTACCTACAAATATTTGCAAAACATATGCCACCACTGTATTTAGCCACTGTAGCACATATACGCCAGGTTGTCTTGAGCTCCTGTTATCTCTGATAACAGTATGAAGTAAATCTTGCACTGTTTTAAAAACCTCAGCAGTTATATATCATCCGCCTTCTCCTACTGTAAACCATGATGGAAAGGCAGAGCAGTAGAGTTTGGAACCTTTAGTATCCACATAACTAAAAACTTCTTATCAGAAGTGAAAGCAGACATCTCTGAAATGTATCACCAAAGTTTCCTCTAAAACAAAATACAAGGAAAAAACAGGGCAAAAAGAGCCCCAACACACTGTTAATTACTGTCAAGATTTTAATCACACACAAGCAAAGGATTTCAAAACTATGATTCTTCCTGCAACCACATCTTGATCTCGATGCTAAGATGTTAGTTCTTTTACAACGTTGTTGGGTTTCTCCACTATATATATATA
>VXAL01013496.1:5487-15875 GCA_013399475.1 Chauna torquata | reverse complement strand
CTGCAGCCTGTGGGAAGCCCATGCAGGATCCATTTGGGAAGGACGGCATCCTGTGGGAGGGACCCCACGCTGGAGCAGGGGCAGAGAGTGACCATGAAGGAGCGGTGGAGATGCAGCGATATGGGCTGACCGCAGCCCCCATTCCCCGTTCCCCTGCGCTGCTTGGGGGGAAGAGGTAGAAGAGGGTGGATGGGGGGAAGGGGTTTTTAGTTTGCTTTTTAGTTTCTCACTGCTCTAGTCTGCTAGTTATAGTAATAAATTACATTAATCTCCCTGTGTTGAGTCTGTTTTACCTGTGACAGTGAGCAACCTCCTTGTCCTTATCTCAGCCCTTGAGCCTTTGTCCATCGTATTTTCTTCCCCTGTTCCTCTGAGGAGGGGGAGTGAGCGAGTGGTTGTGGTGGAGTTCTGCTGTTTGGCTGGGTAAAACCACCACAGGTTTGGAGTACAGCAACACTTGTATTTTGTCATGCTGCACTGAGTAGGAAAACATTTAAAATCTTGGTTTGGACTTGGAATCAGAGAAAAATCAGAACTTGACTACGAATTACAATAAGCTGACCGATTATTCTTCCAGCTTGTCAAAATAAAACCAACCTTAAGAAATAAAAAGTGGTTAGGAGAGGTAAATGGCTTGATACAAATTAAATTCTGTATTGGAAATCTTTTCCGATAGCTTCTTCTCTTAGACCTTTAATACAGGAGAGTTAGGAAATATGGAAGATGAGGCAAAAATTCAAGATATTCTCTAAAAAAACAGTGCGCTTTATCTAAGACCACTTACAGATATTCCAGTGATTATACTTCTCCTCCTTGATTAGGGATATCTATTACAGAGGAAAGGAGCTGTTCTCAACCAAATGCAAGTACTTTTTGGGTTCTGCCCTTTAGCAAGAATGTTTCTAGTTAAAATTTGTCAAATGTTACATTTCTCTCCATTTCCTCTCATTCACCAGTGAACACAATTTCTTTCACTATGTAAAATTATGTTGCTGTCATGGCTTATGTCAACTTTAACCTTTATTACACATTTTCTGTTAAAAGTTTTCTTTAATGGAATTGAAAACAAAAGAGGACGAATATCTCTGAACAAGTCTGGTTAAAAGCCTAGTTATTAAATTGCTCCTTTTATTTTTGGTGTAGTCTTACTTTACTATCTTTTTCCCTTTCCTTATTATACTCTATATCTACATTCTTTAATGGCATCTTCCAGCAGACAAGGTTTCATTTCTAAAGTTTTAGTTTATTTTTAGATTTTTACGTGACTTATTTATTTATTTAATTTATTTATTTATTTATTTATTACACAAGTATGTGTGCTTGGTTATGATTTGAAATATTAAAGCTATGCAATTGTAGGCTGTAGCACTACTGACAATTATAATGAATTTTCAGCAAGGAAGTGCAGATGAAACTTATACAATGGCACTTTTTATATGGCAGTCCTTTTGGCATGTCTTACCATCACAGATAAGTGTCTGTCAAAGGTAACTCAGAGAGAAGTACATGTATTTGGCACATTTATACTATAAATCTTAGATGCGTCTACACTTTCATGAATTAAAAACACTTTTTAAAATTGCAATGAATTAAAATCCTTAATTTTTTTTTGTAAATTTTATCAGCTAGTGTCTCTTTTATGGCTATTGACAATACCCCCAAGTGTGATTAGCTGAGATCGTCCTGATTTTTTTTTTGTTTTTTAAATTAAAGTAGATTTATTGATAGAGAAATGCAGATATTGATAGAGAAAGCAGAGAGGAGTTTTAACGGTAAAAAAAGCTTTGTTAAAAGAACTCTTTAGCAAGTTTTGAGTTCCTTTTTCAGATTACTTAAGCTTTGAAATATTTGATCTTAAGTCAGTTACCTCCCTGTTTTCCTGAATATATAAAGTCGCTCTGGTTGTGAATACATTGAAGTTTTGGAATGAGAATAAGACAGTGCAGTGAATCACTGCACTTTCTTTCAACTCTAGAAAATCTGCCCTCAAAAAATTCTGGCTTTTTCCATGTATGACAACAATTCCAGAATTCGCTCTTGATCTCCAGTAGATCAGGGAAGACCTATTAAGATCAGCCATTATATAAAATCAAATAAACCATTCTGCTAGTAGTATGATGGTGTCAGTCAAATTTAGATATTTTTTTTTTAAGGAATGACAATAAAAAGTGCATTGAGGAATTTAACTCCTTTTTCAACACACGTGAGTATGACAAATATCATACAGTTGTGCTAGAAGAGAAAGGCTTTCTACCTAGCAAAAATCAAAACAAAACAGCAACAACAACAACAAAAAAACTTAATAGAACATAATAGTTGGAAATTGAAACTAGACTGTTATACATAAAATATAAAGCACACATTTTTTATACAATATGTTTCTGTGTTTTTAGAGAATCTGCCTTGTGTAAGTATTGCAAGGTTGTCTTCAGTAGCAAGCAGCACATTTCAATAGCAGCAGCTATTTACAATGAAACTGATGGTGATGATGTCCCAATGTCTACCCATACCCATTCTAGAGAGTATTACTTTGGACTAGAGCTAGTGCAGTCTTGTGAATTGAGTACTAGCTAGTGGCTGGAGTGTCTCAGGTGCACTCCTAGTATTCATATCTTAATTTAGTTTCATAAAATTATCCATTTTGCATACTTGGAGGCCACTATGCAAAGCAAACCAAACCCTGATAAATTAGAACAACCCAGAGATTTGCTTCAAAATTGCATTCTGATCCAAACTAGGGTGTTAGGGAAGATGCAATCTAAGTTTCACATAATCTCCAAAGCGCTTGATCTAGTTTGTGAGTATCAGAGGTTAGGGAGAAAAATGAGATAGGTGGAGTAAAAGTAACCAAGTAAGACTGGAGCCTACCATTCTAAGCCTCCTCACAGAGAAAGAATGTGCTTCATATGAACATCTTTGGGTGAAGGTCTTTGGCTTATGCAAAGAAAGAGGTCACATAATACTGTAATTGCTTTCTGGCTCTGAAACCTGGAAATATCACTCACATGAATAGTTCCTTTGAGTACAATCAGACTACTCAAATGGAGAAAGCTGCTGCCATGCTTAAGTGTTTGTAGAATCAAGGTATAGATAATAATTGTAAAGAATAATGTCTTCACTGTAGCCATATATGTTTAAAATGTTGTTCATCATCATTGCCATTATAGTAGCCATACAAGGAATTGTCAGGACAACCCGGAAAAGCTACACTTCAATTATCATTTGCTGAATTGGTTAATAAAAACAGATTAATATGAAAATATTTATAAAATCTGCAGAAATGAAGTAATTCTGTAATCTCTCCCACTTTAATGATCTCTTGTGAGACTGATGTACACAATTGTAGAATGTGTTTTATATTTCACTTTAGTATTTCTACTAATTTTAAGAGTTCTTTTTAATATAAAAAGTAGGTATATAATGAATTTCAGGAATGTAATTTTATTCATAATATACTATTGAGACAAAAGCTTAAAATGCAGGGATGGAAAAGAGGGATATCATATCAGGATGGTGTTGGGTTTTAACACTGATATGCAGCTAAGTACCACACAGCTGCTCTCTTGCTCCCCCTCTTCAGCAAGATGGGGAGAAGGGTGGGAAAGAGAAAATGAGATGGAGGAAAAAAATAGTAATAATAACTTGCGGGTTTTGAAATAAGAGCACAGTAATGAAAGAGGAAAAGCAAAAGAGAAAAAATGTATTCTCTACTTCTAACCAGCAAGCAATGTTCATCCAGTTCTTGGGAAACGGCCTTAATATGCATATTGGTTGCTTAGGAAGACTAATGCTTTCATAACAAGAGTCCCCAATTCTCCTTCTTCCCCCCCAGCTTTTATTGGTAAGCAGTATGTCATATGGTGTGGAATATACTTTTGGTCAGTTTGGGCCAGCCATCCTGGCTATATGCCCTCCCCACTTCTTGCCCACCCCAACCTACCGGCCTTTGGGGTGGGGGACAAAATTGGAGAGACAGCCTTGATGCTGTGGCAGCACTGCTCAGCAATAGCCAAAATATTAGTGCGATATCAACACTGTTCTAGTTAAAAGTGTGAAGCACAGCACTATATGGGCTGCTGTGGGGAAAGTTAACTCCATTCCAGCCAGACACAGTACAAACTCCACCCCTTATTCCACACAATTGTGTCATGTTCAACTTCCACATAATTTAATATATTTGTATCCTCTGATCATTGTTACTTCCAACATACAGATTTATATGTTCTCATCACCACTATTGCCTGTCCCTTAACAGATGTATAGATACTATCTTCCCATTCCATGGGCCTCTCCCACTTTCCAAATTGTCCATAAGAACCAGCAATGACTTAGGAGCTCTCTATCAAGGTGGTCACTCAGGACAGGAGAAGCAGCATATTGAATTGCTGGACACCAACACCAGATTAGCTTAAGTTATTGCTGCACTTGCCCAGTTCCTTGAGAAGCTGATTTGTCATTGGTTCAGCAGTGTCTTCCTACCACGTACAAGATTACAGATCAGTTCCACCCAAGGTTAAGTCTTCTTGAGTCACACACTCAATCTTCCCATTTTTCCGCATCACCCACCAAATGCACCCTGGTCATTGAGTGAAGATTATTCCACGAACAGGTTTGCCCATCTGTGTGAAACTACCACAGACAAAAAGATTATTATGACAAGCAGATAACTAACTGGTCAGAAATATGAACAAATTGTAGTTTCCACAGTCTGAAGGAGGTTGCTAGAAAGTGTTTACAGAAATAAAAATAGGAAAACTATTAATGATAAAGACTACAGACACTTTTTGGATAAAAATATCTAAATCTTAGAAATATTGCAAGGTTTGAATGCAAAATGTACATTAGTATAATTTGAACTAAAAAGAGCAAGTCTTACAATGGCAGTTCCTTGGCTTAGCAGTAGAGGTGCTAGTAATAAACTTACACAGGTGTGCAAAGGAGTAGAGATTGATTCTGTATTCCTGATGTTCAGCTAAATTCCATAGAGCAAATAAAGGGAGATTGCTAGCAGATTAAAATTTTTCACTGATTAAAATGATAGTATTGGTTCAGACCAGCTGCGACAAATACAACTACAAAAGAGGTGTTGCAGAGATCGTAATGTGAGACTGGCTGAAGCATACATGTCAAAAATCAGAATATTAGGAAATATTGTCAGAGCTGATCTAGGATTTGCAGAAGGTTGGTAAACAAGAATGGCCTACAGGGAGGGAGGACAGGAGCAGAATCTCTATGTGCTGTAGTGCAAAGAGAAATGGTCGAGGGAAACCATCAAACAAGATCGTGAAGGAGGTCGGAAAGAGACAGGAAGAGCAGGTGATACAAGTAACGCCGGGGAAAGAAAAGAGCATATACACAGCAATGTCAAAACAAGCACAGAGTTCAAAAATTAGTTGTATTGAACAATAAATTTGGTCAGAAGTCTATCAATCAGAGAATCTGAGTAGATGAGCTGAATGATATGTATATAAGCATTGCTTTTATTTATCTAAATCCTCTGTGTGTTAAATACAGACTTTTTTTCTAAATCATCCTCATCTCTTGCTCAGAAAGGTCTTCATATAATTTTGGCTTGTTTAAAACTGTGGCTTGCAGAAGCCACGTTGTTCCAGTTTTGTATCAGGATCTGTGCAATATACAAAGTCGAGGAGCTTCTGACAGACATAGCTAGGGGACTCTGAGCAGAAAATGAAGCCAAAATTGCATGATGGTGGGGGCTGGAGTACTTGCCATGTGAAGAGAAGCTGAGGTAGCTGGGTTTGGTCAGCCTGGAGCAAAGGCAGCTTTGGGGGGACCTAACAGCAGCCCTCAGTGCCTAAAGGGAGGTCTTTGAGGAGGCAGATCCAGGTTCTTCACTGCTGTGCAGGGTGGAAAGACAAGATACATTGGACATAAATGGAAATATTAGGTAAGGAGAACTTTTTCCACATAAGGGCAGCCAGGCAGTGGCACAGGTTGCCCAGAGAGGTTGAGTAACCTCCATCCTTTGAGTTTTTTCAAGAGCAACTGGACTATATCTAGAGCAACCCAGTCAGATCTCATAGGTGACCCTACACTGAGCAGGCAGTTAGGCAGTTGGACGGGACCCTTTGGACCTGAATTATCCTATACAATTAGTCTAGAATTTAAGAAAAAATGACACTCACACAACTCCCAGTAAACAAGTAGTCGCTTGGAGAAGTCCCTTCTTCAGCATAAGCCGAATCATGTTTATTACTTGCTTATTTTAATAGACAATTTCAAAATAACGTACAATTCTACAATGAAAAGAGAACAAAACCTTCTTTTTTTTTTTTTTTTGGTGTGAAATAGTATACTTGTTTCCCACTCATTCCCTAGGAATGCATTTGTGAGCACTACAAATGCTACTATTACAACTAGTAAATATGGATTCATTAAAAATGACCTAATGTCTTCTGAGGATCAGACATAAAAGTAATTCTACTCTAAGACACATCAAAATTCAGCTTCTTTTTAATTTATATGATTTGCTAAAAGAAAAGGCATAAGTTTAAATTAACTTTCAGTGATTTTAGTACAAATTCATTTGCTCCTACAAAAAAATACCTGCTAGTTTAATTGAATGTATCAGACTGTGAAACAAAGAATGTGATAAAAATATCTTGATATAAATTAGAGTACATAGGTTTTGAAAAATATTTGGATTTGGGTAAAAGCTATTGGAATTATTTAAAATGTGCTGTTTTGAATAAAAATCTGTTCATTTCCATCCAAATATGTTGCTTATCATACAAAAGGTCTGATTTCAGTGGCAAGGACATGTATTCAGTGAAGGCATACAAACTGCTTATTTCAAGCAAAAATTTTACCTTTTTTAGCAAAGAGTTGGGAAAAATGTTTAAATCTCCAAAATTTTATTTCTGTAGTTGATTGAAATTTTACAGTTAGATAGTGTTCTGTTAGAAAATGAAGTTTATTAGAAACAAAAACATTTTGTATAAATGTATCAAAGCGAAAGTTCAAAATGAAAAATGTTTTTTTAAAGCATTACAACATTATTGTTCATTTTCAGTTGTGGTCCTTTTGTACACACATTTCATGTTATGAGGGCATAAAAAATGTGCTCAAAATATACAGAATGTCTTTTACTAAAATACAAAATACATATTTGATAGTAATTAGATGAATGGAATAAGTAGGAACAATGAAAACAAAATGGAAGGTTTAATACTTTAAAATTGAGTTAATTGATTTGACATATATTCTGAATTATTGTCATATTAAATGAGGATTAAATTCACTAAAGTCTGTGAATTGGATCAAGTATAAATTGCCAGAGCATCAAACAAGAGAGACTGGTGCCATTCCCATAACAGATGATTTTATATTTCAGCTGGTGAACCCTAAATCCTATAATGCAGATGGTTATGTTTTCCTTCTCATTTTGCAGTAGTACAAAGTTCTCTGGGGTTATCATCAGTTGGGAAAAGACTAGAGATACTTACCTCGTTGGAGTGAATTCTCAGGGAAATTTGAGAAAGGGAATAAACAAATACCCTTTTTGAATTATGGGGAGATGGTTTGTATTTCTTGTAATACTCAGATTCCTGTAAAAAAAAATCTCAAAATAGCCCATTCCACAGACACCTCTGACATGGAAGGTACAGATATTTGTACTGAGTTTACATGGTAAAAGTCTGGTAGCAGGGGGGCCACAGGGATGGCTTCTGTGAGAAGATTCCAGAAGCTGCCCCATGTCAGAGAAGAGCCAGCTCCAGCCGCCTCCAAAAGGGACCCGCTGCTGGCCAGAGCTGAGCCAATGAGCGAAGTTGTTTGCGCCTCTGTGAGAGCAGATTTAAGAAAGGGAAAAAACTGCTGTGCAACAGCAGTTGGTGGAGAGAGGAGTGAGGAACAGCCCTGCAGACATCAGGGTCAGTGCAGAAGGAGGGCAGGAGGTGCTCCAGGCGCCACAGCAAAAGTTCCCCTGCGGCCCGTGGAGAGGCCCATGGTGGAGCAGGCTGTCCCCCTGCAGCCCATGGGGTACCCCATGGAGCAGATCTCCATGTGCAGCCCATGGAGGAGCCCCCGGTGGAGCAGGTGGATGTGGCCTGAAGGAGGCTGCAGCCCATGGAGAGCCCCCGCAGGAGAAGGCTCCTGGCTGGACCTGTAGCGCGTGGAGAGGAGCCCACGGTGGAGCAGGTAATCCAGTGGGAGCTGCCACCCGTGGGGGACCCATGCTGGAGCAGTTTGCTCCTGAAGGATGGACCCTGTGGTACGGATCCATATTGCAGCAGCTCTTGAAGAGCTGCAGCCTGTGGGAAGCCCACGCAGGATCCATTTGGGAAGGACGGCATGGAAAGCTGCGCTGGTGTGTCAGTGCTAGTGTTGCACCAATGCTGGCAGTCCCAGGCAGTCTCAGGCTGTGCCTCTGTTCATTTAGTCTCTTCTTCTGCTCCAACATTTGGTCCCACCATGCCATCACTGTTCACTCACTGCATTCTCTGGTTGCTATTGCTCCAGATATATAGGGTAAACTATCACATATGTAAACTGCTGAAATGCAGTCAGATAATATTATTGGTCAAAAGAAGATGATGTATCAAGTGAACCACAGAGATGCACATCTGACCTACAAAACTAGGAGCTACTGCCATTGCCACTGCAGACAGTGATACAGCTACTTCAGCCACTGAGAATGCTGGCAACTAAACAACTTTGAATTGAAAGGTTTGAAAAGCTGACAGATTGCTGGAGACAATATTTAAGTCTCTAAGGAGATCTCCTAAATAAACCCAAGCCAGCACCAGGAACAACAAAGTCCCATTTTCATTCATGTATGTCTATGGATATAGATAAAGGTATATATTTGTAACTGTAGTTTGCACCAGAGATCAAATGATTTGACTAACACAAATTTTCTTGAAAGAACTTAACTGCCTAAATCTCATATTGAGCTTCTTTCCCTGAAGCTTTTTGATAAAATGTGAGCATGGCTCCAAGATCATAAACATTTCCAAATATGGAAAGATACATACCTTACTGGTGCTTATTTTTCTATTGGACTTTTCCAGACAGTAATGCAGTGCTATGTACTATACTTTCTTCCCGCTGGCTGATGTTGGTTTCCCATTTTTTCTAGATCTGAGTGGGGATAGGAAGTAATAATATTTCTGCAAGATATTTTTGGTTCTCTCTGCTAACTTTCATATAGAAGATTATCCACTAACCTCAAAGGTAAAAAATATCTTCTAATGACATGCTAACAACGTTGTTAAGTGCAGCATAAAATGACCTTTAGGAAATTTCTCTTGTGAATTTGACAGTGAATTTTATTATGTGCCTCTCAAAGGAGATCTTCACTATTGTTTCTCTTATTATGGTTTTAAGGAAGACAAAACTATTTTTATGAAAGGAACAGAAAAGTGCAAGGGAGTAGGAAAGCTACTCTTCTAAATCACTAGGTCTGAAGAAGCAGTCTGCAGTACAAAACAGGAATAGAAGCCCTAGGAAGAAGGCACGTCTCTTAAAAGGCAAGACGAAAGCCTTCCATATTTAAAAAGAATTCTTGAACCCCTGCAGTGATGGGAAAAAAAAAAAAACATAAAAGGGGAAATTCCAGCTTTGATTTAAATTAAATGAATGTTTAAATGTTTTTGAAAACAGACTTAAAACAGAGTATTGACTGAAAATATCTGAACTGAATTTCAGTAAGATATGGAGAGAACAGGTAGTTTTTAATACAAGAGAACCAAACACTTAACACGTCTAAGACTCATCATTCATCTTAAAGATCTTTAAATTATCTACTTTTTCCTCAGGCTCAGTATTGCAACATTCTATTAATTAAGTAGTAGTAGGATCTTGTTTTCCACACTTTATTTTTTAAAGGAACTTGGGTTTTAACTTTCTGACCACCAGAAGCCCTTGTGATGTTAAAAAGCGTTGATATATAAGTACTGAATGTTTTCCTGATGGGGGATTTGACTCAGAAGATTTCAGAGCTCTGACACATGATTGCAAGCAGGGACTGCACCACCTCACTTTGGGTCTGGGAGTATTTTGATTTCACTATCATGATAGCATCACTGTTATCCAGAGGAGAGGCAGCTCCTAGTCAGCCTTCAGGTTTCTGGGGCATGTTTGGTTTTTCAGATGATGAACTATAGTGTCTCCTCTTTTTTACCACTGTTCCCCACCTGCTAGCTCCACTCAATATGCTGTGTGGCTGCTGTTACATAATTTCATGATTTTGTTCATTGCCATTTGAACAAACAGTTGGACAGCATACAACATTGCCAAATGTAAAAAAGAGCTTTTATTAACTTCACTACATTAGTTGTTTGCCCTTCTGTTCCTTCTTCTTTTTTGTTATTTTATTTATCTATTTATTTATTTATTTATTTATTTATTTATTTATTTATCCTCGT
>VXAL01013495.1:149472-166076 GCA_013399475.1 Chauna torquata | reverse complement strand
GAATGACTCAAATATAACACCAAAATATGTATCAGCTTTTATACTATGTAATATATATATATAAATATTATGTTCTATGCAACAAAATACAGTGTGAAGATCAAAAAAATGAAAGCATAAGAGGCAGTTACTGACAGAGTATGTCAGATTGCTGAATTGCGCTGTGAAAATACTAACTCACTGACTATCATGAACTTCATTCGAGATATCTTCAGTTCAAGGACCATTAATTGTATGGATATGGGCTTCACGAAGAACATTCTGCCTCTTGCTTTCCTCTTGTGGAACGAAAATCTTTAAATCATAAAATGTTATTTCATTATCACTGGTTCCTATCAACATGCTTAACATTTCTCATGGCGTACACAAACAAACCCAAAAACTCAGCTTTTGTTATTTTCATTGTACAGTTGTATTTGACTTACTCAGAAAACAAACAAATGCAGAAGGTACATAAGAAATAATTAAATGGCAGAACCCAAGCTGGACTTCAGTCCCAAAGGCTTGGTCCAATGTCTGAAAATATTTTATTCCACTACAAAAAAGAACAACTGTGCTAATCCCCCTGGAATGCAGCTTTTATTACTTACCTGGCAGGTGTGAAGTGTTGCATGCTAAAGGGATTATCTCCCCCTCCTTCTCTCCACCTCCTACTTTGTTCAGGCAAAGCAGAAGAGGAGAGGGAGGAGATAATCCTCCTCGAATGGAGCATTTATTACCTTCGTTGCGGGCATGAAGCCCTGCTTTCCAAGTGGAGTTATCACAGGAGAGTCTCCTTATACAAGTATTAAACCCCATTGTAAAAAATCCTAAATCTTCATATCAATCTGACTGCTGCTTTCTTGAGAAAGTTCAAGACTTTTTACTGTTCTTTGCAATAGTTAGAATACCCCATATTCAAGCCACATTCTTGTTATTGGATTATTGATACTGGGATTTTTGGCTGACCGAAAAAATCAGTTACAGTGGTTGTAAAGCAAAGATTATTTTATTCTATTTTATTTTATTTTTGCATTTCCTTTTTCTTCCTTTCTTTTTTTTCCCTTCTTTTTCTTTTTACATTCAGATCTAAGCCTCTAAAAAAATCTCTGTACATGTTGTTAGATATTTGTGTTAGATGGATTTGCTCATTTCAAAAGCATCAATTCTTTGTTTCACAGACAACTGCCTTTCTGCATTGCAATTCAGCAATGCAGCTGCTTGCTACAGGTCTTCTGGAGGAGTTTCTTTTGCTGGAGGTGAGTTCCTCCTTCATTTCAGTCAAAATCAGCTGTGTCAGTGCTGGGCCATGGCAGTCTGAGCCATCCTAAATCAATCTCTCTCTGCATCTACGCTGAACCTTGCCACACAGTCCTCTTCTCCTTGCTGACAGCACTGGTGCTCCTTTGTGCTCATTCTGACCCAGTTTGGCTTGACAAAATTTATGAATATAGAAAAAGTGTTACACAGGGGTGAGTATCAACACAAAGGACAGAGAACACCCATGTGGCCATAGGGTAAGAGAGGGAAAAGGACCATAGTGGCTTCAACTTAGCTTGGTTAAGGCTGTTGTGGAGCTGCAGCATGAATGAAAATACTCTTCCTTTTCCATTTAACTGAGGCCCATTTTGCTGCAGTGGGTTAGTGAGCAAACAGCAGAGTCTCAAGTCAATAGATTAGAGATTCCTGAATTTCCTGCAGGAACAGGGAGCTAAGTGGTGAGGGAAGACATTAGGGGTTGTTTACAGGGAGAACTGGGAGAGCAAACCTGCCCACATTCTTAGAGTGCACGGAATAACAATTATGATCACACCCAAGGCTGTGATGTAGTTGGAATATTTTTACAGAGACATGGAATATAGAGAAAAATGATTGGTACAAGTAGATAAGAAAGGATTCTAATAAAAATTGTTCCTTGAAGCAAAAAGATTGATAATTCTGGAAGCCACATAGGGGGATGTAACTCTGGCTTTGTCTTTGTAACCTCATGCAATTTCACTGAGTCCTAAAATTTCCTACAAGGGATTCAGTGTATCTGTATTGCCAGAAGAATTCTTCAAGGAAAAAGATACCATTCTGCAAGTTCTCATGCAAATTGAGCTGCAGGAGCAGGTTTGCCAATTAGGAAATCAGTGCAGACTCCGAAATATACTTAACCTAGGCTTCATTATGGAAAGCTCTAAGGACAAAGTCCCAACAAGTCTACTCCTATTTTTAACTGTCATTCAGATGTAAAAAATGTGAAGAGCACAGCAGGTGTTTCCAAAGTAAGAAGAAACAAAGTAAAAGAAAATTGCCACACAGACAATATTTCCTTGTACATATGCCGGCTGGCAATGTAGATGCTTGGTTATATTGACATTGATTAAATCACTCCCTTGTGCAGAACCTCTGATATTTTGTACTTTCCTTCTCTCTCTTAACTGTGTGAAAACTTTTGTGTGTGACTTGCTTCTGTTATTCTTTCTTTTGAGAGAATTTCTAATTCATTTGCAACACTACCAGCTTTTCAGGATTCATGTAGAGGTTCAGTAACTATGCTTGCCTTTATTTTCAGCCATCGACGGCATGCTATAGAAGAGGAGAATTGAGGATAAATGACATGCTTAGTACTGAAGTGCCTAAAACACCCACTTTGTTCCAGGAATGCTGTTGCTTTCTCAGTACAGCTTTTTCATTCAATTCTGAGGAAAAAAACCTCCAAGCTAAATTAATGTTTGCACCTATTTGTTTTCCACAATACAAGAATGCTGTCAAGAAAAATATTTTTCCAGTGTGCTTCTTTGAAGAGCCAGAACATTCAAGAAGCTAGGAAGGTTAATGTAGAAATGGGTTAGGATATATGTAAACTAACTGACAATGCCAATACATATCTATATGTATCTATATACATATTTATATGCATTTTCTATATAGGGCATTACCCTCTATGTTTTGCTGAGTCATAAGATCTGCTTAAATGACAAGGTGATTCAGTGATGAGAAGGTACTGTTTGAATTATGTTCTTTTTTGAATAAAAATGGCTAGATATTGTACTTCTGAATACTGTGTGACTGAATACCTAGGGCTCATTATATTTTCAGTAGTTATTTTGTGAAACCAGAAATTTCATTAGTGTATTATTTGTTATTTTTTCACTCACTTTTCTCCTGCTAATAAATTTGTCAGGCAGTAAAGGAACAGAAATACCATAAGATCATTTGAATTGAACAGCCAATGTAAACAATCTGTCATCTCTGTGTAATACATCCAGAGCATTCAGAAAATCTTATGAATTCTAAGTATGTTCACAGCCAACCTGCATACCTCATAAACGTTTCTCAAATTAATGAAAAACTAACATTTGTCAAATTTCTCTTTGATGAATATTATTCAGTCTATACTTGTTTCTTCTCCAGCCTGTAATTTTTTTTCTTGCCTGTCAAGAGAAAAGGAAATTGCAATAAGATCTGAAACACATAAATGAAGACACAAGAAGGGTCTTATTAAATAGCTATATTTAACAATGGTGTTGGTAGGTCATTTTGTATTCATTTGCAGATGGCACGTGATGTCCCTATGGGCCAAAATGGCTTTTATTTGGTGTTCTAACAACTCAGTATGCCAAGAATCTTCTGAGAAAAAGAGTGACTTACAAGGGTGGTACACAGACTTCAGTGATTCCTAGGCAAACAAGAATTTTTTAAAAAATCCAGTATAGTTATGTAAGATTGCTGGTGTGCAGTTTACACTGAGCTCATTTTCTTATAAATAACCTGCCTTTTGTGTTTTTCTGATATAAAAACATTGCCTTAGATAGCAACAAGATAAGTCTCCTCTGAGCATTCCTAATGAGATCCACAACACAACTGTAGAACGCTTGACACTATAACTCCTGTGTTACAATCAGCTTCCAATATAGTGGGATCCAGCATAGTTTGTAGGAGATTCTGGTAAACAAAAATTGCAGGTTGACTGTATGATGTGAAATATGCTATAGCACACTGGTGTGAAACGGGCTGATGAAAATGCAAAAATCTGAATAGTCCATTGTTTTTTCCTCCTTTCTATCTATTTTCCTGGCTTATTGATACCTATTATCTCTTGAAAAAGAAAAATATGGAGGACAGACATGGGTAAACAACCTCGATCTATTACCGGAATGAAGATGGTTTCCTTCTGTTCAGTTTAAAAGACTAGCCTGTAATTTGTTTGTGCAGGTGTATTATGAAAGACTGACTGATAGATTTTTTTTTTTTTAACCAAAAATACATTAAAAAGCAAATAACCTACATCATTTTTCAGATTTTCATGAAAAAATGTGTTTTAGGAGATCAATGTGTTAGGCTTGATTTCTCAGTACCTGACACGTTTCTCATACAAAATATTCAATCAATAATCATTCATGAATTTGGTGCTCTTTCTGTATAGATGTTCTTTATTATTATTTCAGTACAGAAAAAGCTCCTTCTGTGTTTCATGGCAGAGGATTTAATTCTGTTTCTAAGTACATTTAAGCATGATGAAAGCTAGCTAAAAGAAAAGCAAATCCTTAGTCATCCTGGTGCTACAGGAGCACCAGCAATGAAAACGAACGGGCTACACTGGATTGCTGCAGAGGAAAGTAGATAAATAGAACTATACTGGAAGCTTTATGGAGGCTGGAGCTTTCATATATTCATCCATAAAAGTATCACAGTACAAAATGCACCTAGAGAGATGTAAAATAAAAAAAAGAGTAAGTAGCTGTTCATGCCCTCACTGATCCATTGGTCAATATGGTTTCTTTACCTCTTTCAGTGTATGAAAACACAGTAATTCTTAGTACAGCCATACTCAGCAATCCATTACATTCATGAAAAGTGTGACAGTTAGCAATTCAACAGCAGCAAAGCAATTTTTCCTGTAAGAATCAATGTAACATGGGGGGTGAGGTTGTTTTTTTTTTTTTTTCCCCAGAGATCTGAGAAATACACCCAATCTAAATTCACAAGTGGAGTTTATGTGGTTTAAATGAGGGAGAGGCAGGAACGGTATCATCAGGACTGTCAGGTAGAGGAGATATAAGCCTTTTGGCATTTAGCTTTTTGAGACAGACCACTGTTAAAAGGATCTCAGCTGCTTTATCTATAAAACTCCATGTAACTCTTGTAGCTTAGGCATTCTTGTGGCCTCTCTCTGTGTTGCTATCATCCTCCTCAGATAAATCAAGGTCAATCAAATCAACTAGGGGTAGAGGAAAGAAAAATGGAGTAACAATGGTTATGAGAGCTGAGTATTTAAATATTAATAATGGAACTCAAACATGAAATTGTAAAGGAACAGCTGTATCAGCTCAATGTTCATAAGACCATGGGGCCAGATGGGTTTCACCCCAGAATGCTGAAGGAATTAGGGAATATCATAGCTGGACCCCTCTCAAGAACTTACCAGAAGTCATGGGAGTCTGGGGAGGTCCCTGCTGACTGGAAACTAGCCAATGTTATACGGATCTACAAAATGGGCATGAGAGAAGACCCAGGAAACTACAGTCCTACTAGTCTAACCTCAGTCCCTGGAAAATTTATGGAGAAGATTGTCCTGGGGGATATTGAAAGGCACTTAAAGAACTAGGCTATTATCACGCATAGTCAACATGGGTTCATCAAGGGAAATTCCTGCCTTAGTACTTTGATCTCCTATGATAAGGTCAACTGCTTCATGGATGAGGTGAAGGTGGTGGATGTAATCTTTCTGGATTTCAGTAAGGCCTTTCATACTGTCCCTCATTGTATCCTTCTGGAGATGTTGTCCAACTGTGAGATACAGAGGTTCACGCTATACTGGGTGATGAACTGGCTCAATGGTAGAGCTCAAAGGATTGGAGTGAATGTGGCTACATCTGGCTGGTGGACAGTCACCAGCAGTGTTACCCAGCGCTCAATTCTAGGGCCAGTCCTGTTTAACATTTTTATCAATGATCTGGATGCAGAGTTGAGTGCATCCTCAGCAATGCTGATGTTACTAAACTGTGAGGAGCTGTTGACTCCTTGGAGGGATGAGAGGCCTTGCAGAGGGATCAAGATAGATTGGAGCATTGGGCAATCATCAATAGATGAAAATCAACAAAGGAAAATGCCAAGAGTAATGCCGGACACAGGTACAGACTGGGAGAAGTGTGGCTGGAGAACAGCTCAGCAGAAAGGGATCTGGGGATGCTGGTTGACAGCAGGCTCAATGTAAGCCAGCAGTGTGGTCTGGCAGCCAAGAGGGCAAACTGCATTTTAGGATGTATTAAACATAGCACAGCCAGCCAGTCAAAAGAGGTGATTCTCCCCCTATATTTAGCGTTGATGTGGTGTTGCCTCACCTTGTATACTGCATGCAGTTCTAGGCTCCACAATATAAAAAGGATGATAAGGTCCTTGAAAGCATCTAGAGGAGGGTAACAAAGATAGTAAAAGGGCTGGGAGGCATGTCCTATGAGGAGAGGCTGAGGACACTTGGGTTTTCTAGTGTGGAGAAGAAAAGGCTCAGAGGCGACCTCATTGCTCTCTACAACTTCCTGAAGAGGAGAGGAAGAGGAGAGGGATGTTGTACTGGGTCTGGCTGGGATAGAGTAAACTTTCCCCATAGCAGCCCACACAGTGCTGTGCTCTGCACTTGTAGCTGGAACAGCACTGATACCACACCAGTGTTTTGTCTACTGCTGAGCCGTGCTGGCACAGCACCCAGACTCTCCAGCTCCCCCCAGACCCAGTGGGCTGGGGGGTGGGCAAGAGGTGGGGAGGGAACATCCCCAGGGCAGCTGACCTGAACCGACCAAAGGGATATCCCATGCCATGTGGTGTCACACTCAGCAATAAGAGCTGGGAAAGGGCAAGGAGAAAGGGGGGCTCTCGTTATGAAGACGTCTGTCCTCCCGAACAACTGCTATGCTTATTGAGGCCCTGCTTCCCAGGACATGGCCTAACACCTCTCGTTGACGGGAATTAGAGAATTTTTTCTCTCTGTTTGCTTCCATGTGGCCTGTGCTTGTCTGTTTGTTTGTTTGTTTGTTTCCCTCTTTCTTCTCTCTTTCTTTAAATTATCCTTATTTCAACCCATGAGTTTTTTTTTTCTTTCTATCATACTTTCTTCTTCCCTCCCTCTTTTTTTGAGGGGGGGGAGTGAGAGAGCAGTTGTGGTGGAGTTTAGCTGCCCAGTAGGGTAAAACTGCCACAGATGTGCTCGTCTCCTCCCTGGTAACCAATGGTGAGACACACGGGAATGACACAAAGCTGAGTCAGAGGTGTTTCAGACTAGATATTAGGAAACATTTCTTTACCGTGAGGGCGGTCAGACACTGGAACAGGCTTCCTGGAGAGATGGTTGATGCCTCATGCCTGTCGGTGCTCAAAAGGCATTTGGATAACAACCTCGTTAACATGCTTTAACTTTTGATTAGCCCTGAAGTGGTCAGGCAGTTGGACTTGATGATCTTTGAAGGTCCCTTCCAACTCAACTGTTCTATTCTATTCTGTGATATCTAGAAAGGCAACAAATTGCTAACTGAACTATGCTGTGATCTGAAACTGGCAAAGGCAACAGACTGAAGTTAACTTAGAATACTTCTTGTCAAGAAGTGACAGATTTTTATAGCAAATACTAAAGAAAGTGACGGCAGTTGTTTTTCAGCTCTGGAATAATACACTTGTTTGCCAGGAGAACTGTATGCAAATGTAAAGTACGTCAGATGTTTCTTATTATGAAAATAGTTATGTAAGGAGGATGTCCTTCAAATATATTCAGCACCAGGATTCATGAAATATCCCTTGCAATCCCTTGATATCAAAGCCTATTTACAAAACAAGAAGGAAATGTGCAATATGAAGAATGATCCAGAATGGTGCAATTAAAGAGCTGAAAAACTGAAATAAATCAGGATATTCAACTGTATATACCTGTTGACATTTTGCAAGCCAACACTTGACAGATTTGTTGTGGCCTACTGCACTTGCTCCCAGAGGCCCACTCTTATATCCATGTAAGAGAAGTAGTAGGAATAGGAGGCATTTTTCTGCAACACCTGGGATGGACCGTTATTTATACTTGTTCTCTAGTGCTAAGTCCCTTGAGAGTGGTTGTGACCCTGACAGCCAGTATTTGCTTCTAACAAGGTTGTCCCACTTTACATTAAAACGACTGTATAAGCGCAAATAGGGAAAAAAGTGTTTCCAGGAAGACTAAATTCAAAGGATTAACAATTAAGAAAATATCATAACTATTATACTTTTGATGTATATAGAAAATGGAATCTTTATAATGGTTCCAGTGCTCCTTTTTTTCTTGGTCATTTCCACCAAAGTAAGAAGTACTTAGATTAATACTGATATATTCCCAGACCAAGATTTACCTGAGGTTTCCTAGAGGAGTGGGAATATAGCTACTTGCTATCTGGGCGATATTTTCCTTCTGCTTAGCTTGTTTATCTAATTCTGAGTGTAAATTCTTTTGAGAAGAGAAAGTACTATGTACATTGGCTAATATAAAGTTATTTACTGGGAAACAAACCTCTGGACAGAGTATTTTAATTTTGTAATTGAAAACCAAACACCACTTAGCCCAGACACAGGAACAAATCCTTCGAATAACAGTATATTGTCACAATTGACAACTAGTGCCCACATGTACAAATAATGGTGCCAGTGATTTTGCCATTTCACTACTAATTGCAGAAAGCTAGATCAACTCCTTCTTCAGGAAAGCCACACTTAGGGAAAGTTTACATACAAATGAACTCATCTGGACACAGACATTTCCTATCCTTTCTCCAGCTGCTAGTGTATAAGTTTCCAGGCTGCTGGCAAGGAAGCGTATACAAAAGTCTTCTTAGCAGAAGGTCAGAGAATGGATGGGACAGAGAAAACAAGAGAAATCTGAGCAGTTTGCCGATGCTGATTCACAGTCTTACAGATACATCCATATGCACATCCACAGGTGCACACAGATCAGAGCAGGAGTGCACTGTGTGCATAATTCTTCTGTGCAAGGAAGAGTTGTTAGAACTAGACAGAGTGGGGACTCTCTGTCCAGGTGAGTCATAAGCCTCTCAGAGAGCCACAGTCCACAGACAGCACTGGTTAGCCACTATTCTAGATGAGACTACTTACCATTTCATCTGCCTTACATAAGGAAACGGGCATAACATTAACTTTGTCAAAAAATTCATTCAGTTTGCCGGGGATGTTGTATGTAGAGCTCCATCTGTCCAGACAGCAGCTGCTCTCAAGTCTGCAAGTCTGCTCAGAGCTCCCTATTACATAGTGTTTATATGCAAGATTTCTTTAGAGTCTCGGAGAAGTGACAGAAATAATACTTCACTGGCTAATTTGTGAACACTGTATTAATTGTGGCTATTTTTTTTTTTTTTTTTTTTACACAATGTCTAGCCAGGAAGATGAAACAGTTCTTTGTTATGCAGAAGCAGGAAATCTTCTGTTCCAGCCTTATCTTTAAGCTGATCACACTTGTTCTGAAATAGGAGCATAAGGCTGGAGGATTTAGGCATTGGTGATGACATTTATCTAAACAGCCATACCTGCCTGAGAGTAATCCACAATCAGTATGTGAACTTTCTTATATTCTCAAAACTGTAGTGCAAAGTGAACAGCCTTCCTTATTTTTTAATGCTTTAGATCCCTC
This sequence comes from Chauna torquata, assembly GCA_013399475.1. Lineage (NCBI taxonomy): Eukaryota > Metazoa > Chordata > Aves > Anseriformes > Anhimidae > Chauna > Chauna torquata. The sequence goes on along the minus strand of VXAL01013495.1, from coordinate 156,454 downwards.
TTATATTCATTCTAATATCACTGATTTAAGTTGATAACAGTGTCTGATATGGCACAGAGGAAACACTTCTCACCTGAAGTTCAGTCATAGAATCACAGAATCATTTAGGTTGGAAAAGACCTTCAAGATCAAGTCTAAACATCAGCCTAACACTACCAAGTCCACCACTAAACCACGTCTCTGAGCACCACATCCACACATCTCTTAAATACCTCCAGGGTTGGGGACTCCACTGCTTCCTTGGGCAGCCTGTTCCAATGCCTAAGTACCCTTTCCATGAATAAATTCTTCCTGATATCCAATCTAAACCTCCTCTGGTGCAACTTGAGGCCATTTCCTGACATCCTGTCACATGTCACCTGAGAAAAGAGACCGACACCCCTCCTGGTTGCACCCTCCTTTCAGGTGGTTGTAGAGAGCAATGAGGTCTTCCCTCACCCTCCTTTCCTCTAGAGTAAACAACCCCAGTTCCCTCAGCCAGCTTCTGGCTTTCCCTCTTCCCTTTCTGTTACTAGACAACATTTCTTTCTGTATTTCTGAATTTATTTATTTCTACTTAGAAAAGATAAAAATGTTTAAGCTTTTCATAAAAACACTTCGCAGAACTGGGAATTTCTGTTCAGCCTCATACAGAACAATTGTAGAGAGGGAGTATTTATCTATGTGAAATGAATATTTTAGAGGTTTTCTTATCTATTATTTCCAAAACCAAGTTTTGATGGAAATCAGAAGTAGCTCCGCAAAAGAAAGCAAGTGCCAAACTATGTCAGTCTAGAATAAATGAAAACAAAACCAAACCCATAAGTTTTATACACCTGTGTATAGAAAGTTAGCTGAAGATATGTGCTGTAAATAATATTTCATCAAAAATCATTAAATGATCCACATCTCAGGCTCTATAATAATAAAGAAATTAAGATTGGTAAGCTTTCTTGTAACAGTTTGCAGTATTCCAAATAGTTCTCCAAAATTCTTTGGATTAAGACATTATCTAGGTTATAGTAAAGAACTGGATTTTTCTGAATTTCTCAGGAAAAAGAAGGCTCAAAACTCCCAGATATTATCTCCCTTTTCTGAAGGAAAATGAAAGAAAAAAAAAATCAAGGGAAAAAAAAAACCTATATTAAAACTGTGTACAGAGAAATGTGGTAGGTGTTGTTGAAGCAAACATAGGACTTCTAAGAGAAGAGAGGGTAAGAAATCAATTTGTCTATCAGAAAACTGTGGCATAGGCAAAACGAGGTGTTCCTCAGTTTAGAAGGTTCTGACTTTGGGTGTTGCTAACCTGCTCTCCAATGACAGGTCTGAGGTACTCTCAAGTAGTTGATAGTCTATCCTGCCTGCCCACAAGCTGAAGAAATGACAGAAGAGTAATCAAACTGACGAGCAAATGCTCTGTAATAATTACATCTAAGTTTTCATTTACAAATATCTGATTAAAAAAAGATACAAAAGGAAAAGTTTATTTTAATGAGTTTGGAAGGGAATGACTATGAAAACAGGTTAACAGTTACTAAATGGCATCATTGAACATTACAAATGAATGAAGAATATCTCTACCACATGAAGTTGCATTTGAGAACTTGGCAAGGACACTGAAATTCAGCATTTCTGATCTTATCAAAAGTTTCATTAGAACTTAGAATCAATACATCTAGTAAAAATGTAAGAGAGTGATTAAGTTTATCGTAACATATCTGAAATACACCAGATGAACCTCATGCTAAAAGTATCTATTTTTCCCTAGTGCCTATTAAGGGAGCCTCTGGGGATTTACTTAGCTTGATACATCTGTACTATAGATATTAATGCAGGTGAGATGACTGTTATCCTTACTGTATAATTGCATCCAAGGTACAGCGTAGAACCCCAGAGAACAAGTGGTTTGATTTACTCCGATGTCAGAAAAAAAGAAAGTCACCTACTAAATTATAAAACAGCACTTCCCGGAAACATCTACTTGTTCTTCCAAGGAGTCTTACTCAAATACTGGCCTGGTGGGACCCTTGCCAGTTTTTAAAAATTGACATTTATTGCAACTTAGACGAGCTTCCCCTTTCTCCTATCCTCACATTTAGACTTGTCTGGAGAAAAATTTCTACAGCTGAAGTGTTTGTAAAAGTTAGTTTTTACTACTGTATAATGCTCATCCACAAAAGCTGCTGTATCTGTTTCAAAAAAATTTCCCCCGAAGAGCTGTGATCTTTTTTAAACATTCTCAGAAATGTCTTTCTGAGCCACAGTAAAATATTGGAATAGTGTTTTTTGCCTGAAAACAGAGCTGTTGAATAAAATTTTAGCTAGCATAATACTCAATGGCAATTTTCAGAGTATTCAGTGAAGACTTACAACTATAGGTCCTTTTGTGGTAAGATAATACAAACTAATTAGCTATTCATTTGGATTATTCAGTTTTTTAGGAAAGTATTAAAAATGCAGCATGCCATGAGGTCTTTTGAAGTGTCATTAATATATATAGATATATTTGACAAAGAAACTTGAGACATCTCTGATTTTCTTTAAAAGTTGTAGGGAATCCAGTCAATGTGAAATCTTCAGCTGTATCTTTGGTTAAATTTCAGACCAAGCTATTTCCTAAGCCAGGAAGAAAAAGTCTTGTTGTTTCAAAACAGACCTTCGAAGATCCAGATGAAACTTTAGGCAGAAGTGAGGCAATCTCAGGCAGCGAGACAATTAGATGCAAATAGTATTTTTTACAGTAGCATTGCACTGATTATAGAGACTACAAAAACTAGTGTTCAGTAGCTGTTACTTTTCCGTTTTAGTTGCAGTTTCTATCTCTTTCCTACCACAAAAAGCATAGGTGAGAACCACTAATGAGACAGCACAGAAATGACTTTGAACTTGTTTAGTCTCGATCTCCCAATGGCCTCTGTTTTATTGGCAGAATAGGCCAGTGTCTGCAGCAAGTAATTCCATTTGCCTCCCCCTGTGAAAATAACATAAAATGAAATGAAATGAAATGAAATAAAATAAAAATAAAATCACAAGAAGTAGAATTAACACCCTCTTAAAAAATCTGCATGGCCTTATTATCAGAGGTATATGAGATATATTATCGGAGTCCAAAAAAATAATATAGTGATATAAAGGAAAGTCCTTAGATGCTTTCACAGCAGCTGTTGTCTGATACTCCTGAGGGCAAAAAAAGTAGTACGTTATCACTAATTTCAACTCTGGTTTATATTGGTTCAGGTAACTCCTGAAATAAGACAAAGGTCAAAGACTCCAAGAATAATCTGAAATTTTTACTGATTTATTAATAATCCCCCATGTAGTCAGATGAACTGACTTTGCATGACTACATTACCTCCACAAGAAAGCCTATGGTAATGTCCCTCTCCATATAGAATAACAAATAGTTCTACATTTTATTAGGAACAATTGATTGTTATTCCTGCTGTGCCCACGAAATGCTACACTAGCCCTCTCTAAATAGCCCATGTTAAACATAGAGGTAAATGCGATAAGCATAATAAAAGGTGCCCAAATTAGCTGAAAATTAGCAAAATTAATGAGCTTTTCTGGAAGTCACTGCTAAACTATGCACACTTTTTAGATTTTTACTGAGTGGTAGATTTTTATACAGAGTCTACATTATTCTTGCAATTATCAGTATATCTTTATCTGTTATCTGTACACAGAGCTGATGCATACGCTTTAACTCTTCATTGTTCCACAGCTGGTTACCTAGTCTAATGCCATGGTGACTGCTGTGCATGTCTTGATTCACTCCTGTATTCTTGTTCATTGGCAAAAGAAACTAAATATGCATATTTTGTTCATTCTTCACATTTTAGATGGTGGCATCTGCAATGTCTGTAGAGTGACTTTGTCAGTTTTAGACAGATATAATAAGAATTTGACTGGATAAATAAATTTCGGCAGGAGCTAGTCTCTGATCAGGGAGTATGTTATGAAAATACTTGAAGATCTCCATCTTCTGAAGAAGAAATCAAATGCAACCTACAAAGATGGTGGGATAAAAAAAGCCAGGATCAGGAAAACAACAGGTAGAAGATGGAATTTATGATTCCATAAGATTTACATCTTATGGTACAAACTCTGGGTTATAGACTGCTATAGTTGGCATTCTTACTTGGTTGTGTTCAGTGTACAGAAAAAGCCAGAGGTGCCATATTTACAGAGAGACTAACTCTGTTGTAAGTTGTATATCATTAAATTGGTATAAAAACATGTCTAACACACAGGGTAGAATGGTTACATGATGATATAAAGGTGTGCAAGCACCTGTACTGCTGGATGCCTATCTTAAAGCATTCAGCTTTGGATTGCCCTAAATCCAAACTTAAAAGCTTTAATTGAACCAATAGAAGGGGTATTAATACTTATAACTTTTAACTGATACTTTAGCATACAGAAAACTGAGTGGTGGTGGTGAACTTTGTACTCCAAAGAGAAGTACATAGCTCACAGAGTTTAAATGATTCATTTAGGCTGCCTTTTGACAAATTAGTCAAAAGACTTTTATTTGTTGTGCCTTACTAGTAATGCTTAGAATATTTGCAATTTTCTGAACATTAGTATATTTAGTGTACGGCATTAATCAATGCATTCACTAATAGGATGTTCCTTGAGTTACCTGGGATTCTGGTATTTTCCCTTTGATTTCTAGACTTTTGATTAAATCCTACTGTATGTACTTTTTCCACAGCCAGGGCTCACTCATCTGCTTAGTCTGTCACAAACACAGGTCCAGATTCTGAATTGGCTCCAGCAATATGATTCAGACCATTCCTGCACCTGGTATGCCTTTAATCTTCCAAGATGGGATTAAGATAGAGCTAGGCCTTATAAATTAGCCCTTAACCCTTTTTTTTTGTAGGCACTGCATTAGGAAGGACAGTGCAATGTTTCTGGAAGGGGTTACAGATGAACTTTTTGCTCACCTTTTTTTTTCTGACCCTTTGGCAAATTAGGTTTTGAATTTCTTCTAGAAGGTGATTCACAAGAGGTCCATTTGTCTGTCAAGAGAAGTGATATGTTTCTCTGATTCTGGAGGTACATCATGATGATGCAGTTCCTTCGTTTAAATTCTGCTTTTGACCTTTGTGAAGATTGTTACATTTCTCTAGTATAATTCTCAAATTTTCAAACTTGCTATTTGGTTACTGATAAAAATAAAGTTAAAAGGCTAGGAAAACAATTTCTGTCATTTTACTATAAAATTGGATTACATTGCATTTATTACTCAATTATCTGAGGGATCTGTAAAGGTCTTACAAGAAAAATTACATTTACAGGAACTGTTGCTGAGTACTGAGAAGTAGAATAGCAATGTATCTGCAGTAATAGATGTGCAACTGAAAACATTGCGTAAGCTTTTTTCCTTTAATATCTCAATGTTATAAAGCTACTCTGCATTGCTGATACCTCATGATACCATTGTAGTAAACAGAGAAGAGGACAATATTGATCAGGCTGAGTATAAAGGAAGGAATAAACAGAGGAAATGTACCCATTGAATTTTCTGTAACTCCTTGAGAAAGAGATGGCTTTCATAACCGTCAATGAACCCATTTTCTTTCTAGACATTATTCTGTACCTTTGCGAAACTGGACTTTGCAATAGTTTGAATCATCCTTTAAAAATGCAACTTTCATGTTTAGACAAACTGTTGGCATATTGCAACTCAATAAAGCTTACAATCTTGATTGTCAATCTGATGTAAACATGGAAGCAAGTGAGGAAACTTCACCAAGGCAAAACATTTCATAGAAAAGGGAGATGAGTTCTGTGCTTTAAATTAACTTCTAAAACCTATTCTAAGGAACTGAGAAACAAAACAAAACAAAACAAAACAAAAAACACCACCACCAACAAAAAACACCTGAGCAAGCCTGCTCTCAGAATATTTTTTGATGTAATCATACCATAACCATCTGACATTCCAGCCCCTAATAGGGGTAGGAATATTCTATCCACTAGTATTTCTATCGAAGTCTTCTCCTGAAATGATTGCATTGAAGTCAACTGCAAGTTGCCTTGACCAGAAGCCAGATGACAGAGTCATGAAACATCTAATTGGAATGGCAAAATGTAGGCAGCACAAGTTTTTGCCCTGGCATCTCTAGTTTGGCTGAGGTGTAATAACAAATGCATAACCTTCTTCAAGGATGAAAAAAATTGCTTTCACAGTAAATGGCCTTCCTTTAGTTATTAAATCCCACCTTCTTAAATATTTTTCAGTTGAAGTTTTCCAGGAAGTACTGAGGAGAGTGCTTATGTACTGTCACATACTCGGGTTGGATTAAACTGATTTTTTTTTTTTTTTAATAAATTAAATACCAGGTAGATATATGTAATGCTCTGCTTAGAGTTAGCATGCCACTGCAGAAGTCACTGAGCAAACACACAGGTAGGGAGTCCTCATTTAGGTAAATAAGAAGCCTCTGAAGAAAATGAAGGTTGTGAGGAATGTTATGTACAATGTAATATAAACATAAGTTTTGTTTCCTTGTGATTTTGTTCAGACTTATAAACATAGCTGGGGAAGGTACATAAGCAGGTATGCCCAGAGAGGTAGTGGAATCTCCCTTCTTGGAGATCTTCAAAAGCACCCTGGACATGGTCCTGAGCAGCCTGCTCTAGGTATCCCTGTTTGAGCAGGGGGGTTGGACCAGATGACCTCCAAAGGTCCTTTCCAATCTTAACGATTCTGTGATTCTGTGAATCTTTGGCTTGTGAGTTACCTTTTTTATTTCAATTGGGATTTCTCTTCTGCAGTCTTGTAAATGCCAGTTTCTCTATTTACCTTTCAGCCTAGCCATTAAAATATATGATACAGATGTGACAGAATACTGGGGTATTCCAAATGTATTGGTTTTACGTGGTAAAGGTTTGGTAGCAGGGGGGCCACAGGGGTGGCTTCTGTGAGAAGATTCCAGAAGGTGCCCCATGCCAGAGAAGAGCCAGCTCCAGCCGGCTCCAAAAGGGACCC
>VXAL01013495.1:138932-149253 GCA_013399475.1 Chauna torquata | reverse complement strand
CGGAGCTGCAGCCCGTGGAGAGGAGCCCACGCAGGAGCAGGTGAGTGGGAGCTGCCACTGTGGGAGACTCATGCTGGAGCAGTTTGTTCCTGAAGGATGGGCCCCGTGGTATGGACCTGTACTGGAGCAGTTCTTGAAGAGCTGCAGCCTGTGGGAAGCCCACGCTGGATCCGTTTGGGAAGGACAGCATCCCATGGGAGGGACCCCACGCTGGAGCAGGGGCAGAGAGTGACCACAAAGGAGTGGCAGAGACGAAGCGATATGGGCTGACCGCAACCCCCATTCCCCATTCCCCTGTGCCGCTCGGGGGGAGGAGGTAGAAGAGGGTGGATGGGGGGAAGGTGTTTTTAGTTCGCTTTTAGTTTCTCACTGTTCTAGTCTGCTAGTGATAGTAATAAATTATATTAATCTCCCTATGTTGAGTCTGTTTTGCCCGTGACAATAATTAATGAGTAACCAACTTGTCCTTGTCTCAACCCTTAAGCCCTTGTCCATCATATTTTCTCCCCCTGTTTCTTTGAGGAGGGGGAGTGAGCGAGCGGTTGTGGTGGAGTTCCGCTGCTGAGCTGGGTAAAACTACCACACCAAGGCATTCAAAAGAGAAAGTGTTTATTTTCTGTGTTAATTTGGGCAATGAAAGCTAGTTGAAAAAGGCAAAAAGAACGTTCAGCCCTTGTAGAAGAAGTAGACAAGAGGCTTGTTAAGGCTGGACAAGTGCTGAGAAGAAAAAGAAGTCTGGTGAAGATGTAATAGCAAGCGTGTCTTCTATGCACATAGCAAACCCATAGGTGAGTCTAATATTTTGTGACTCAATTTCAAAGCCTTTAAGTGTAATGATTGAGAGATAATAAACAATTAATTTATGGGAACTAAAACATTACCATATATGGCTTGACTTGGTTTACAGAATATCTGTTTCCGTAGCCACATACAGAACACACACTTTTGTTTATCCACACTGTGAAGTCTTGTTTATGCACACACTGAGACTGTGGACTAGCCAAAAGGACAGTACAGAAAAAGAGAAGTTAAGAGAAACAAGTATCAAACTATGTACATTACAGAACATAAAGAAATGCCGTTATATACATGGGTTGCCCTTTTGAATCTAGAAAACATATGCCACCAGCTGGTCCCTTAATTTCCATGTTTTCAGCCTTAATGTGTAATTAGCAATGTTTCCAAGTATGTGTAGATCCCCCTAAAATAAATGTAGGATAGCTTTTTTTTTTTTTTTTAAGGAAACATTAGATTGTTTTCATATTCCAAGCAACTTTTATGCATATGGAGCACCTTTCTGTACTATTTTGCCCCTGCAAGGGATGTAGAAATTTTCAAAGTAGCTGTTTTCTGTAATTTCTGACTTTGGCTCCAGCATGGAAAGCACTAAAATACAGCCTTAGCTAGCACTACCAAGATACCTAATATCTGTATTCAAAAATTGAATCAAACAGGAAACTAAGGCATCTTTTTAGTAATCCCCTAGATATTCAATGACTGTAGTATACATTTCATGATTATAAGCATTTAATTTACATGACCTTCAAAATAAAGCACACTTCTTGCTTCAGAAATATTACATTTTCATTTCTGATGATGACAGGTCCTAGGACAGGTAGCATTTATGTTTGGAATTGCCATCTTATAAGTCTACAATCAACTTCACAAAATAGATGTGCAGAAACTAGAAATTTGAGCTCTGGTTTTCAGTGATTATAAATATATTCTTAAATGCATCAAGTTTGCTATAGGCTCCAGAGAGTTGTGATTTGCTTTTCTAAAGAAATTCTTCAATAGGTTAGCAAAACTTTAAAAAATATATTATTCTGTAGAACCTGTGAAATTCAAAGATTAAGAATGTGACTTCATCTCAAAATAAATTTTGTATTCACCTATGCCTTATCTCCGTAGCCAGAAGACCTCTCTACTGCAATTTACCAAGAAGCACTTTCACACAAGGAATGACATGTTTTAAATAGTTCTGAAACTCAGATAGTAGCTGGCAAAAACCCTTTAGATTGGATTTTTATGGCCCACACACCAAATTTATAGATGAATGCTATACAAAATATTATGTAATTTCTAACTTGGTTATTGGTTTATATAAAATATGTATATTGTAATCTTAAATCAGGAAAAAATATGATATTCAAAAGGCCATTAAAGATAGATGTAATGATTTTGTATTTACGTACGTGTGCTTTGAAAAATAATGCATTTGTATTTTGGAAAATAATGATATATATCTACAGAGAGAATGTAAGAGACGTATGAATTGAAGATTTCTAAAAAAAGTCTCAATTCTCCATTTTTCAGAATTTTAACTTTTCAAGGAAATTTTGAGTATCTTTTTATCTTTATCTTTAGTAGTTCATAACAAACACATATGTTAATCGACAGCTTTTGATTAAAGAAGACTATGCTAAAGAGATACATGTTCCAGTCAGTAAGTATTGTGTAAACAAAAAAATGCCACCCCTGGACTGGTTACTGTAGTTATGTTTACATTGCCATATTCTTACTTAAAAATACAAGTATTTGCAGAATCTATGTAGCTTCTATTTCTATCCTATGTGAAGGAAAGATATCTCAAAGTCCTTGTAGAAATAAACTCTACATTTAAGTATAGTTGAAAGTTTCCTCTGTGGTATCTCCAGAGTATCATGGCAGAAAATGTAAAATTGTTCTCCAGGCACTCTAGTTCCGTCTTTACCAGGACTGTTTTTCCTGGGGACAAATTTCTGCATCATGTATAGCAGCAACATCAGAGATACTCCACATAAGACAGTCCTGCTTTTCTTCTTGTGACTGTCAACGATTTAAGATGGCATGCTCAGGCTGCAGGTAGACAATGCAGTGGAGCACAGCCCTGTCTCTGGGTAAAGGCACAGGATGCTCTGTGCCTCCCCCTCTATGTGCCTCCAGCACAGCCACCTTGACACTAAGATCAAAAACCTGGGAGCCCACATATCTTGTAACACCTATCTCACATTACATTGGGTCCCTCTGAGAAGAAACCCAGGCTGACTCATCCCTAGAAGAGTTAATTTGTGTGCACTGGCAGCAGACACACAAAGAGCTGGGCTTTGGGCTGTGCGTGTTCAGGAACTCCTTTCCACAGGCTTGCTTAGAGCCTGGCACCAAGCATGGGGTTGCATACAAAAAAAGCAGATGATTTTCAGCTCAGCTGTGTTTTAGATTGTATTTTTAGCCTTAGACATCTCATCTTCATCCATTTTCTGCTACTGCAGAAATAATTGGGAAGCCACAGTAACAGCAACGGCAATGCAGTGTCTGTAAGCGGCAAGCACATTCAGGCTGCTGGTTAAACTGGTAATAATGACCATCTATCTTCTGAAGTCACGCAAAGCAGCCAATATATTTATGGTTTTGAATTTACTGAAATTAAGACTAGGACGGGATTTAGGAACTCTTTCCTCAGACAGTTTCAACTGTGTGCTTAGATATACTGCATCCGGAACAACATGTTCTTCAACTATTTGCAGACCTTATAACTGCTCTTCAGGAACTGTAATTTATTGGCAGAGTGTGGTGATCCATAAATTGAATTTTACAAGGATAAAATGTTTGTCTTGAGATACAACAAAGAAAGTACTTACAAACTTCTAGCCTATAACCAGTTCTCTGGGTTTTCCTATGAATGTTTTTGACATGTACAACATTGAGCCTACAGTGATACAATTTTGTCAATAAATGCATAATGTTTTGGACCATGCAAACTTGTTTTTTCCTTCTCTATCCATCATACTAAGATAATTCTTGTTTAGAAACCCTCAACTTATTATGTTCAAATCAAAATAACACAGAAAACATATTTTATTAGATTGATATATTGCCATGCTAGACTCCTTAGGTATTCAAAGCTCAGTAACAAGTTAGAACATTCAGTAACACAAAGACAAGCACTGACAAGTAAAACAAATGCTTTCCATACTGCCACCGTTTCAGGACTCTAAAACGCCCACAGGAATTCCTTTGTCCCCCATTTATTCAAGGACTCACATGTTTCTATATCATACTGAAAATACCACGGTAAATGAGACACGCTGAAGGTCAGAAAGAACTCAGTTCCAGGTCTAAGCCTTGCTAATGCAGCCATGTAGATCTGACTGACATTTTTCAGGAAAAGCTATTGTCAAATCTGTCAGCATTTTACAGGAATAAAAACGACAACATGCTTTTTTTGTGATATGTTCCGTACATTAGGTGGAGGTTGGGACAGACTTTTTTTTTCTGTATTTATATATTTATTTATTTATATTATTTTTTGACATTATCTTGTTGTTACATCCAGAGCTTTCTGTCTCTGGATAGATCACTCATAATGCCACAAATATCTTTCCGCGAGCATGACATCAGGTTTTACTTGATCTCCATTTTCTTGTCTGATATTTTGTGTCTATAGCTATCCTGCTTTATTTCCACTCTTATGGTGCTTAGACCTAAACCTTGTCAGCTGAGTTCTTATCCTATTATCAAGGCTTGAGGTTTTTTGAACATTAGTAATTTATCTCACTGCAGACAAAGCTTCCAAACTGTGAACCTTTCTATAAATTTGAGTCTTACTGCATTAAGTTACCTCCAGCTTTCTTGAGTGTCAAACTGAGAAAATATTTAGTAAGCTTAAGAGCAAACAGACCTTTCTCTTCAGGATGTTAACCTATTTCCCATGACTTTTAGCACTAATTAATCTTGTCATATAAGTATTATGGTATTATAGTTTCCATAGAGTAATTGCATAAAGGAACTAGGAGATATTTTACATAATTTTCAAGAAGAAGCTGTTGTTTTCCGCCAGTTCTTTTGGCCAGTTCAGAAACATATTTCTATTATGCATCTTATTCCTTGTCACTTCAACTTCTACTTGCTGTCTACTCATCTGTTCCATTGAGCTGTTGTTTCATTTAATAGACATGTTTTCATCTATGGCTGTTAACTGCAAATGAAATTAATGTTTTAAAATGTATTAAAAAATGGTTTTGGAGGAATACTAGGGCTAGCAGTGCAAATATGGAAAAACACTTCATGAAAACACAGGAATAGAAATATTTGACAAAGAAAATGCTATCTTTTGCAGAAGCAGCTGAGTGAAAATAAAAAAACATGCCACAGAGTTCATAAAGAGCTTGATTTAAATACATCTTTACTCCTCACTCTCCTTGTTAGAAAAAAAAAAAAACAGTAGTGATAACATTTATACTGTATTATGTTTAGATCACTTCCAGGATGTCAAACTCTTTTTACACTTAATTTTATTTATTTGAAGGTTGTTCTGCATGAGAATGGGGCTGAGAAACGCAGGGAGAGAGATGGTGCTGTTTTCTTTCTATATATCGGTAAGAAAGGCCCAATAACGAATGGCTTAATGAAACAGCTGTTTAATAAGGTAAAAACAGGAAAATATATAATGAGTAAATCTTACATATCTTCAAATAGTGGGAACCCTGCTTTCATGCAGCATTGGACAGACCTCGAATGGATTTTCCTACACCAATCTCATCCATGGGAGAAAGCTTCTCCATTTTGGCCATTGCAGTTGTTATACGATTTTCTTACAAGAAAACCACTCTATTCACCATTTCTACTACCAGATAAAAAGAAAGCTCATATGAGAACTCCTTGCTGCACTTTTAGGTATAGACAAGACCACACAGGTGATGAAATTTCCAGCACCAGTGGGAGCTGCTGGCAGTCTTCTGTGTGGCAGTGAGCTGGCTGAGCTCATCCTGCAGCTAAGGATTTGAGTAGCACAACACAGCCTGAAAGCCACACTGGACATGTGGCACAGCACAGAGCTGCATAAAGTGGTCTCCTGATCAGGGTCACTGCATTCACCCCTTGATCCACATACAGCTTGCTTTCCCGAAGGTATTAGAAGTTACAGTTTATGTTAATAACATAATAATAACATAAGGTTATGAGGTGTCTCAGGCCCTAAGTACAAGATCTAATAGAGAACACATGGCTTGTTAAAGGTCACTTACTCCTCAAATACAAGGTCTTCTGCAAGGCTCCCAGTTCACTGATGCAGTCTGATCTTTGTCTACTATATTGTATCTCAGACCAACTCCAAGAAAAAAAAATTACACAGGTTTTGCTAATTATTTATATGTTGTGGGAAAAAAGCCAAATTCTTACTATAGACTTACTGTAAATAGAATGAATGTTATGACTAATAAGAGCTGATTTAATTATAATTCTATTAAGGTCAGAGGCTCAAATGCTGCAGTTCTTTGTCAGACAATTCTTACTGAAATTAATGGTACAAATCAACCTGGAGAACATTAATTAGAAATGATTCAGCATCCTAAAGGGGATACTTCAAGTTTATATTCATACATAAAACTAAAATTAAAATATTTACAACATTGAATTTTGTTGTGCCATCAAATTTTCTTCAATTTCTATTATTTCATCTTATTTTGTCCTTCTATTTGTAAGACACTTCCAATCTCTTGACCCGTTCTCTCTATAGTCATTTTCATGATCTTTTCCATACCTTGTAAACAGGATGCTTGCCCTCTACCAGATTTAGTGGTTTTGATTCAGCCCACCAAATCCATGCACTTGTAAGGCACCATCAAAGATAATGCTATATAGGTTTGGTTGTGTTTGGTGAAATCACTTGCAGTGTACAACACTGTGAAATCATAAAGCTGTGCAGTCTTAGAAATGATATCGTCTGACATATACAAAAACAAGTCAGGTGGATGGGAATTGGCAAGATAGAGGAAGAGTAGTCCAAAACAAAAGGCAAATCTTCAAGTTACTATCTTTTCAAAGTAAGTCAAGCAGGAAATATTGAGAAATGATGGTTACAGCATTAATGGCTAAGAGTAGCAATATCTGCTGTACATCTCGCCTCCCTCTGCTCCTTCTTCAGTGACAGCAGGATATGGAGCAGAGATCTGTTCAAGCAGATAATGGAAATTAGATAGGTAGGGTGTGCCTACTCTTGGAGTAGCCAGAAACAGAGGGCACTGTCAAATTAGGGTATTTACCACCTTGTCAGAGCTGCATTTCTTGCTCACTGCTTTTGACTAGATATGCCTTTCACGATGGAAGAGGAGGACTATGCTCCGTAGTTGTACAAAAAGTCATTTTAAAATTCCTGGTCTATTTAAGATCTGAGAAAATGTTTAGTATTCTGAGTAGTATTATGAATTGGCTGTACTGTGCTACTTTAGTTATGTGGGACAAAAAAAATTCATCCTGATGGAAACAATAGATGGATCTCAAAATAAAGAAATAAATCAAGAAAACTGTGAAGTTGCAACAAATCATAATTTTTAAGTCTGGATCCTCTTCTTATTTTCAATCAGGTAAATTTGGAGTGGGTCCTCCAAGGATAGTGGGATAACAGTCCTTGTGACTGGGAAAGAAATGTGAATCCCTGTTCTATCTAGGTCCCAGACTTTTTGTAAAAGTAAAATCTCAAAAGCTAGAATACAGGAGAGAAAAGTCTCACACACTATCAGTAGTTATATATTTTAGAAATATTCCTTCAAATCTATCCAGCAATCTATTAATTACTCTCCAAGTCAAACTGACAGTTCTGTCTTTTTTATGTAGTTAATACCAAAGAGTAAATGCAGTAATTAAAAGCATTCCACCCTGACTCTTCAATTATTTTTTGAACTAAATGTATCTAATTGACAAATCTAAGTTCTGGAAACCATAGATTATATATATTAGAATTCTGGTAACGAAAGTGAACTGCTGGGCTCAAAGTAAGTGGTGTATATTTTAATCCAAAGTCCAATGATATCAGACTATTAATGGTCTGATCACAAGAATTCTGAATGATGGACACTTGATGAAGATGATGTATGTAGATATTTATGAAAGTAATAAGTAAAAGTGTGTGTGTGTGTGGGGGGGGAGGAATAGAAAATACTTTCAACAACAATGATTATAAGCTCAACTGATCATTCAGTCTCCAAAACTGGCTAACTTAACAGAAAATGTAAGGAACACCAGTTATAGAAAGCACATTATGGTTTTGGCATTGTAAAAATTTCAATTTACCAATGTTAGCTGTCTTTTTAGAGTTAATATTTCAATATTTCAATGTGCTTCAATGATTCACTATGTATCCACCAAGAATGTATAAAGTATAATGAGAAATTAATAAAGGAAAAGGAAAAGGAAAAAATAGGATAGTAGGTAGATAAAGATAAAATAGCAGATGAAGAAGAAGTGATAAGATTACTTTGGATAAGTTGGTACTTTGGAGGTACATTAGCAAGAGACAGATAGGAACCAGCAGATTACAAAATCAATTTATATACACAGGTTTACGTTTGACAATTTTTAAGTCAACTGACTTCCTCCTTCCAAGTCTGGGAGAGGCTGAAGATGTCAGAAGAGAAGCAAAAGCAGACCAAATGCAGTTGTAACTCTATGACTAAATTTATGCCTGTAAACTAAGGAAAGCCAGGGCTCATCCTTTTATCCTAAAGCCAAGCAGCACAGTCTTGTCTAATCTATCCAATTAAACTCCCTTATTCCCTAGGAGAGGTTGGCCTCATAAAAATGGCCTACTGGGAATAGTCACTGGTTCATATGAAGACCCATTCAAAGCCTCAGCATTTTTTGGGCAAATGCTACTTGGCCTGTGCCAAAACCAGGCCATAGTACTTAATACACAATATAACAAGACAGCCAGTGGAGTTGTAGTGCCTGGGCCTGGGCCCTTGCCCTCTTTAACTTACTCGTATGGGTGTAGCTTGTGTCCTTAATCATGAAACATTCTGCAAAATACATTTTACCATGTTTGAACCTTATTCAGCCTGTGGCTAGTTTTCATTTTAGAATAATTTCTTTAATTTCTGTCTTGTTATAGTGTTCTTGAAAAGTTGCATGATATCTGGAATTAACCACAGGAGAACAAAATATTGGCTGAATTCCTTGTTTCTGCTTCCCCATCATGTTCTAACATGGTATAGAAGCATGATATCTCCATGCTTCTAGAAGGTTTCCCTACATACATACACGATATGTTTGACACCCTAAAATCTAAACTCACCTCAAATTTCTATCTTTGTTGAAATATGTTAAGAAAATAGAAAATTATTTATAAAAAAAGTAGAGGAACCATGAAGGGGAACATTAACTATGAAGAACAGTTGCATCAAACCTCTAGAAGAAAAGGAGTGAGGAAAAGCTAGGTGACTTAAAAACTGAAATATGTTTAAGGAAAGGCATAACAAGTTAGAATCCTGAAAATGCACATAATTGATTGCATACTTTCTTATCTGTAATCTGAAAACACTTTCTCTAGAAAACCTGTATTCTCTTGGATTTTTTTTTTTTTTTGGTCTTGAAGTCACTAATCAAAATATATTCAGACTTCATAAATAAATAGTTATCAATATCAGAAACAGACCTGGAACAAAAGGTCACTAAGGTCCAGCATACAGCTTTCAGCAAGATTGCTTTTACTGTTGGTGTATTTTGATATTTATCTTTGGATATTGACCAGATTTTTCTTTAACTGAGAACACACCACTAAAATTGAAATCACCTCTATACTTAATTTCTCATATTCTAGAAACTATTAATAATATAGAAGGCTACAATAAGCCATTATTACATATACATAATGCTGTGCCTGATGCACCCCAGAATACGATTGGCCTTTTTGGCTGCCAGGGCACATTAACTCATATTCAGCTTGCAATCAACCAAAAGCCCCAGATCCCTTTCCGCGGGGTTGCTCAGTAGCCTCTCATCTCCTAGTCTGTATGTATATCTAGGGTTACCCCATCCCAGGAGAAGAATATTTGGCACTTGCTCTTGTTAAATTTCATATTGTTGGCGATTGCCAAGCCCTCTAAGTTGTCAAGATCTCCCTGCACGGCCTCTCTACCCTCAAGGGAGTCAACAGCACCTCCTAATTTAGTGTTGTCTGCAAATTTACTTAGTATATATTCGAGTCCTGCATCCAAGTCATTTATGAAAACATTAAAGAGAACTGGCCCTAAAATGGAACCCCACAGAACCCCACTAGTGACTGGCCACCAGACTGATGTAACCCCATGAGGTGGTTTTACCCAGCTAAACAGCCGACCTCCACCACAACCGCTCGCTCACTCCCCCTCCTCAAAGAAACAGGGGGAGAAAATATGATGGACAAGGGCTTAAGGGTTGAGACAAGGACAAGTTGGTTACTCATTAATTATTGTCACGGGCAAAACAGACTCAACATAGGGAGATTAATATAATTTATTACTATCACTAGCAAACTAGAGCAGTGAGAAACTAAAAGCGAACTAAAAACACCTTCCCCCCATCCACC
>VXAL01013495.1:103250-134149 GCA_013399475.1 Chauna torquata | reverse complement strand
TTGTAGCCGAAGCAAGAATGCCTCATCAACAGGTTTCCCTTGATCAGGTGGCCTGTAGTAGACTCCAAACACACGGTGGCCTTTATTGGTCCAGTCCTTAATTTTTACCCACAAGCTTTCAGTCTGTTCGTGGCTGTTCCTCAGAGGCAGCTCTTTGTAATCTATCCATTTATTAACATAGAGGGCAACTCCCCCACCCCTCCTTCCCTGCCTCTCTCTTCTGAAAAGCTTGTAGCCCTCGACTGCAGTGTTTCAGTTATGTGATTTGTCCCACCATGTTTCTGTGATAGCAATTAGGTCATAATTTTCTAATTGCACTGTGGTTTCCAAATCCTTCTACTTGTTTCCCATGCTGCAACCATTGGTGTAGAGGCACTTCAACTGGGCTATCAGCTGCATCACTTTTTTAGAGGAGCTGTCCCTAATTCCTTTGGGACAATCCACAGGTATTTATTTCCTTGATGCTTCCTAAAGAGTTGGTGTTCCCTCGTTCTTCTCTGTCACTCAGAAGTACATCCCCTTCCCCAGCTGAATCTAGTTTAAAGGTCTGCTAATACGCCCAGCCAGGTTGCTGCCCAGAACACTCTTGCTCCACCTGGTCAGGTGCACCCCCACCCATGTCAATATACCCCGTCTCTCAAAGGTGCATCTGAGATCACAGAATGCAAAACTCTGCACTTGGCACCAGTGACACAGCCAATCATTCACCTGATCCGTTTGTCTCCTTCTTCTGGGGTCCCAGTTTCCAACTAGGAGGATAGAGGAGAACACTACCTGCACTCCTGATCCCTTTAACATCTTTCTGAGGGACACAAAGTCCCTTTTGATATTTTGGAGTCTTGTCATTGCAGCCTTATTTGACCCTACATGAAAGAGTAGGAAAGCTGCTTTTTTTGGTAGCACTGATTCTAATACAGATGGTTGGTTGGATCAACTTTTATGGTTGTCCTTTCCTGGGTCTTGACCATTACTGATGCACTCTCCTTTTTCCAGCCCCAGAGCATTGCATCTGTTGTGTAGAGGTCCTTTGGAGGCAAGGGGGAGACTCCTCCTTCTGCTCTGAGCAGAGCGGAGGGTCCAGTCTCCCTTGTCTTGTCAGTCAAGACCATCAGCTCAGGATTGGAAGCTAGCTTATCTTCCCTTTGCAAGGACTTAAGGCAAGGCTGTCACTCAGCCCGTGTCAATGCACAACACGATGCATCAATCTCTCGCTCGGAGAGATACTGGATGCTGTGCTGCCTGGTAAGCTCCTCTTGCAACACAGCAACTTGCTCAAAAAATTCATCCAGCTGGGCACACTTGCACCCATGACACCTACCTCTGCCTTCAGGCCCTAGGGGGACTTCCAGACACTGGAGTTCCCTGCAGCTGAGAGTTCTGCAGCTCTTTTGGACTTCAGGTGGTCTGTTTGGGTGTAGGCATCTGGCTGGGGAGGTTGTGGCCCCTCTGCCTGGGTTTCAGCTTCAGCCTGGCAGTTGTGGGGGGTGGGTACAATTTTTGTTTCAGTAGAAGGCTGCTTCTTGTTGCTCCCAGAATAGAAGAAAGTGGCCCTCCCTGCCTGAACTGCTGCTCAAATTGCCACACCATGCCCTCATCACCGCGCTCCCTAGGGGCTGTCTTTGTACATGAGAGGGTGGCTGTCGCTGCTCCTGGCTGTGCTCAGGCCGTCGGCCACTCTCAAGAGCTGGGTGCTGGTGGCTCCCTCTGCTGCCCAGGGTTGCCTCAATGCAAGAACCTCCCTGCACACCATGATGCCTCGCTCCACTGCAGAATGCGCCTGCCCTGGAGCTGATCTCCTCAGTGAGGCCTTCTACATTCTGGCGAGTTCTTCTGTGGCAAATATGATGATTCCAGTGTGTTTCTGCACAAAGGAAAGCAGTCTTTCAATTCCCTATTTAGAGATTTGGATTGCTAATAATACCACTAAAAACAGAATTCAGTACCATGTATCTGTGTCTATGACTGAATACAAGAAATTCACACAATGGGATCGCTCCTTAGCCTTTGCTCTCTGCCTCCTGACAAGCAAACTTGTAAGGGTTATTCTTTGGGACACCATTCATCTCCACAAGTTTTCTTGATAATATTCTTCTTGAAAATTCATCCTTCCTTTCTGACACCGTTACCTTGACTGATTCATTAAGATCTGAAGGAAGCTAGTGGTATACCGGGTCAAATAATGGAAAAAAGTGAGATTTTCCATTGTGGTATGACAATAGCCACTGCTGGGCC
Organism: Chauna torquata; assembly: GCA_013399475.1. NCBI lineage: Eukaryota > Metazoa > Chordata > Aves > Anseriformes > Anhimidae > Chauna > Chauna torquata. The sequence goes on along the minus strand of VXAL01013495.1, from coordinate 131,917 downwards.
TGGGACCAGAGCACAATGTCATCTACCATTTTCCTTCTGTATTCTGTGTAAGCTTAAAGGATACATATTTCTTATAGCGCTCCCCATTTTAAATACTGGGAATTATCCCACAGAATAGCAAAAGCAGTCATAGAAAGCCTTTAAAATAAACTGATCAGAAACATTATGTGTTTCAGGCCTGAAAGAAGATAGATCAGCATTTGTTGTAACTCTCCCCGATAGAAATTAACAGATTAGGTAGAACAGAGTTTAGTCCTAGTGATCTCATTTGTTTCCTTGTTATTTACGTCAAGATTTCCCTCTTTTATGAGTGGGAAGGGAAGGTGAGCAATAGTTTAAACACATTTTTCACTGTGAACCCAGTTCAGCAACACTTCTCCCTCATGATTCTTACTCCAGTAGGTTGGATTGCATTTTCAGACTGCTGTCTGCCTCTTGCTAGGTAGATAAAGATCTTTTAAACTTATTTGGGACACTATTGATTTTGATATGGTGCTGTAGGATTAACTTTCCTGAAAATTCACTGCCTTACTGTGGCAACTTCCCATGGAGCACACAAAACTGCAGAAGTACAATACTCCTTTTGGAGTATTAATACAAGCAAGGTCTCTGAAGATCTCCTTGGCCGCACAATTTGCTAGAGCAGGGAGCAGGGAGCAGGGAGAGGCATGATCTGTACTGCTGCAGTGGGCAATAACCCTAACAAAAATGTGTAATAACTGCCTCTTTTTGGTTCTTTTGCCTCTGGCATAAAGACAAAAAGCACAACACAGCTTCTAGGTACTGCTAGGCAGATATGCATTCTGGAAAGTATTGCTTGTGGAATAAGGTGTGAGGGACTCAGGATTTCAGAATTTCTTATTTCTTTTTTGTGTTACATTGCCATCTACACATTTTTTTGGTGTAAATAATGAAATTAGTGCAATGTCATCCTTTGAATTCTGAGAAACAATAGCTAAAACTAAACAACTGACTGCCAGAACACTGCATTATGGTGTTCTTCAAAAAAGGAGACAACAATTCAATTGAAGAAGCCCTGGATAGCTAATAAAGGAGGTGGCTTGATAATTACTGTCACTGTTTATATGTTAGAACAGGACTGGTCTTTCTCTACAGCTTCTTAGATATAATGATATCATGACATACTTATGCTATGACATTTCTATGATGAATATTTTCCTGCTTTTTTAAAGAACTGGGCACCTGTGTCGTACCTGCTAGGAAGTTTATGCTTTGGATTCCTTGTCATAGTATTTCTGAAATTTCAGCTAGCTTTGGTTCAGGTACTCTGAAGAACTCTTACTCTAAAATATTTTGACAGTTTATACCGAAAGCTACTTCTGCCCTACTTGCATTGCTGTTATGTTTGCATAAAGGAAAATATTGTTCAGTGATAGTATAAGATATGAATTTCAATGTATAACATACCACTTATGTCTCCTCAGAAAATATATACTGTCTTCCAAGTTACCAAAGAGAATTTTATTATTGTAAGTAGATGTTTTTTTTCCAGCCCCAGTCCAATATTGAGTCTGTTAATCATGTTTCAATCTCATTCAGTGCATGATTTGTTTGCAGTCATGTAGATATTAGCCCTAGCTGAGTCCACACAACATCTAGGGCAGTTTCAAAGACAGCTGTATGTAAGAGACATTGAAGCTGTGGCAAATAGCACAGAAGTTCTGAATTGAGTTGAATATGTAACGTCACCTCTCAGGACAGAAAGTTGCAGAAACCTCCTAAGGGGGAATGACAGAAATTGAGAGAAGGTCATATAAGTTATGATTCTGTTTATGGAAAGCCAAGTTAAAGAATGGTTTGTCTTAAGGTCTGGAATTGAGACTGGGGGTTATGTGAATCATCCTGGGAATTAGCTGATTTTGAACCTTTGCTGGCAGAATGAAACAGATTACCTTCAATTCAAGGGAGAGTAGGTGTAGATATAAGGTGCATAATTATATATTCTTTTTTATCTCTTTCCCTTTCCAAAGTTCTATTTTGAACATAAATGTTACTTTTATCCTGGAGTTTTTCTAGGAGCTAAAAATGATTGCAAGTTTTCTACATTTCTTTAGGGATACAATTTCTCAGGCAATGATGAGTTTGTTAAGGGAGTATGTTGCTCTCTGAGCTAAAGACTCAACAGAAAGTGAGGGTCCTCACTGGGCCACCTGTCCACAGAACTGGAGAGGCCTTTCAGGGACTAGCGACATGACTAGAAAGGGAATGCTCCAGTTAGCAGATAAGTGCTTGGTTCAGATCCAGTGAGAAACTGTATGACCTGGAGGGTTATCCCATAGCTGTGGTATTCTTTTTATCAGTTTGGACCTTACTTCCCAAACAGAGCCTAACATCTCTGTATCAGGATTCCTGACATATATTTTCTCTTATTGTTATGATTTCTTATATGAATTGTTCCCTTTGTAGTGTGTCTAATTTGCATATTTTGTTTTCACTAGCTAAAAATCTCTTCTACTTGGGATAGAATTATTTGCATTATTTGATTTCACTTGATTTTATTTCTTTGATGATCCACCATATGGAAATGATCCAAACCAAAGTTTATTGCTCATTTCACTTTATTTATCTAGAGTAAAGCGTGATAACTAATGACTACACTCTTTGCTTACCAAAGCCAGTATAACTGTAGTGTATTTCTGCAATGCTACACCTGATTACATGGGCTGAGTGTCTGGCCTCTTCTTCACCCTATTCTTGCTGACAGTAGACAAGCTGTGAGCTGGAGTACTGATCCTAGCACAACAGGGAAAGAACTCCGAATAGAGATTCCAGAAATACCCCAGTCTCCATGCAGCCATATACAATCACGTATATGTTGACATTGTCTTTGATGTACCGTGTTCTCACTTATGCTTTGCTCATATAGACTTTGCAGAAGTCTAGGAGCTCACCCAACACAGCAGGAAAAATGAATAAAAGGTTTTCCAAACAAATGAGAGGAAGGCGAGTATTTCTACAAAGCAAAATAGAGATTTTTGTAGAAAGAGCTTTAAATGGAGAAACACTGCCAGCTGGAAGAAGCAAAAACACTTTTTGCAGTGTTCTGTCTTGGCTTATTGTCATGGGTGGAAAAAAACAATGAGAATAATATGCACTTCACTCAGAAGAGAGAAACAGCAATATGATTTATTGATAACAAAGCTTATGTGACTTAACCAAGATTCGATGATGGCAAGGTACACCTAATTATAATCGGAAGACAGGCTTAATTACACACTATACACTACTCAAAGACACTAAATGAAAGACATTATATACTACACAGAGACTACTTAAGGAACTGGCTTAGGCCATGTTACATCAAGGAAACCCTCCCGCTGAGTCATGAGGTTCAGAGTGGACCACCTTGCTTTGTAACCTCCTTGAACACAAAAGGTAAGGAGCCAAGGTGTGGCTGAATCCACTCCTAGCCCCAGACTTGGTCAACGGTTTATGTCTAAAGGACTATATGCATTATGCAAACCCTTTATGCTACTTAGCTAAGATTATAAAGTGTGATCACAAAGCACCATTACAGCATGTTAGCGTGCTGTTACTTTCCCAATGCACTTACTAACTATCTGTAGCAATAAGGGGTCCTCTCAATCTGCAGAAGTAACCTTGGGAGGTGTCCCTGCCCAAGGGGAGGTCCCAGAGTGCAGCCCGCTGTCATGTCAGGAGAGCTCAAAGGGCTCTTGGGCCTCTCACTATTTATGGGGTAAGATGATTGACTTATGGTCACATTTGCATACAGATGTTAGTTTCTTCCGAATTTGGCTTGAGTTGGGCTTTCTTCCACATTTGGCCAGCACTGTGATTGCAGTGGAGGGTGGGGGAGTGCATTGCTCAGATTAGCCCTTGTCTATTTGTCTTCTGTCTCCCCCGAATCCAGGATACAGCTATCATGACCAGACACATCCATTATGACTGCCAGTGATGGTTATCTGCTTAGGCGGGATGCTATGCTTAAGCAGGGAGGTTGGGTAGAGGAGTACATAGTCACACTTATTTTTCCTACTTGCTTTCAAGTTCAGTAAGTACTATGGCTCTCCCATTTCAGAGCAAGTATATTCAAAGCTAGCTGGAGTCTAGGTGTGTGGCCTTGCATTATATCAGAGCCCAAAGGCTTACAAATGCACTTCTCTGTAACACTGTTATTTGTGAATGAAGCAAGTAATGTAACATGAGGAAAATTAAAATATATACTCTCAAACCTCACCCTACTTTTGTCACTAAGATAGTTAGTGCTTAGAAGCATCCAGCTGCTGGTATTTCCTCAATAAGAGTACTGCTGTGAATTAGAATAACGTATTATAACAGGATAATGTGATTTTGGTGGCGTTCTTTTCAGAAATCAGGGAATGAGGAGATAGTGGTAGTTAAAGCTGGAGAGAGGACATTTACAGCTATACTCATACTTATTTAGTGATATCTTTTTTACAGTTTCTCAGTTGTTATCCCAGACAGAATGGTGTTACATGCTATGTAAACCCAATTTCTCCATCCTTTTTCATATTTTTCTTTGAAGTGCTGCTACATAGCCCTTTGCACACAGTATTCCCAGTGTTACAGTAATTATTTTTCATGTTGTCACCAAGATGAGCAGATGATCAGAGCCAATGTTTTACCTTTCTGTCTTCCTCATATTGGGCATTGGTGTTGCTTTTTGGACTCAGCTGGAAAACATTCTGCACCCAGTGTAGAGCTGGCATGAGAAAATTTCTTTTCTTTTGACTTCATAGGTATTTTTCTGCCCTAGCAATTTGGGAGCAAAAAAGAACTGCGATTCTGAGCTGTATTTTTCTCCTCCTTTGATGATATTCTTTACTCACAGCTTTGGCTAAATGCCAGTAAATAGCCCACAGTACACAGAGATATTAGGTTTCCCTTAATTTTCTTTTTAATCAAGCAACATTTCTGTCCTCTTCTGGCGTACCTTCTATCAGTTCCTGCAGCTGTGTCAAAGAAGCCACCTTTCCCTTTCTCTATATTGTCCTGGTAAAAATAATAAAAATTATGTTTTTCTTCTTTGTTGTGATTGTGGATAGAATAAAACTGATCCTATCATTGCTTTTGGAAGAATATTGATTTCATTTTGTTCTTCATGTAATTTATTCACCAGCAATATTGAAACAAACTACCTAACCAAACAATCCCAAACAGATTGACTTCAAAAGCATATTTAAAAGAATAAAGAGGAAAGACTGATACTGAATATAGATATATTAAAAGCAAAAATAAAGCCTGTTCCCTATATCTGAAAATGAACTAAGCAAACGAACAAAGCCCTAAACCAATCCTCATTTCTTGTTATGTAGAATAATGTTTCATGAGCAGTACTATTTTGAAAGACCCTCAGCAGAATTTCTTAAAATCATTTTTTTGCAGTCAGCAGAGATGACAACTGAAAAGATGGCAATCAGTCAGAAGGATCACACACCTATAGGTTAATTTTGTCCTGTGCACAACAGAAAACTGCAAAAACTTTTCTTCATTCCAAACATTGCTGCACTGAGGTTCACAAAACAAAAACAGCAACTGCGTAACTTGTAAATCAGATAGGCAAGATGAAAGGGATCTTTGCAATACAAAAGGTTAACATAATCTGCAGGTCCAATATTTATTTCCCAGCTCAATAAAATTCAGTTTAGAATTCTGCTTCTGTTCTCAGTGTTAAGCTAAAGAATTAGAACTAGTGTTCACCTTGAATTTCTGCATTAAAATTTCATATCATAAAATAGATGCAAAGAGAATATGTAGAGTTTCAGATCTATGTAGCTACAAGTCTCTCCTTCCCAGGTACATTTCCAGAACTTTATAATAATTTATTTTCTTCTTCTGCCCTGTCTGGTCGTGAAAATGGATAAGTGAATAAGTAATTTGAGAGAACAAACAGGCACGCTAGCTGTGAAAATATCTTAGAAGTTTGCAAAGAAAGTTAGAAAAAGAGACAACATACTGTTGAATGAACTATTTAGAAAAAAAAAAGTAAAAATCTAGCAAATATGGGATATAGAGATTACTATATGTGGCCTCAAATTTGAAGATAATTTTCAGATATTCTTCATGAATCCTGGCATTCTTTTCATGCTTTAATACTGAAAGGATATTTTATTTCTAATAATGTTGCAGTAATATTGCAATCTCTAATAAGCAGTTATGAACTGCTTACTTGTCTTCATGTCTTCCAACATGATAAATCCTAGAAAACAGGAAAGGCTCAGTTTTGCCTTCTTCATTCTTCATTTTAATCAGATAAACTATTGGTAGAACAAGTTCCTAGTGAATTTGAACAAAAAACTTTACCTGCAACATCAATATTATTTTGATCTCTGGAAGACATATGAAGAACACGACAGTTACTGTTTTTGTTTTTCTCTATTTTTTTATTGTTTTATAGCAAGATATTATGTTTTTGAAGATAGAACAGAATTTTAAAGGTCATATGTACACCTACATTTTATCAAAGTACAGAAATACTCGAAAATAGTATTTGAACTTCTGCACTCTCTCTTAAAACAATCCAATATTATTTGCATTTAAAATTGATTTTTCTGTATTCTTCTATCTTTGCACATGTTAAAATACCACTAACCATACTAAATTTCAGTAGATCTTACAAATGAAAAGCAGACCATATTCCTAACACAGAAACACAAAATTTTCCTGAGTCTTTGTACATGGGATAACAAATATTTTAGTTGCTCTTATCAGGCATCTATGACTGTCATTCCCATTTAAAGCCTAGAAAGAAAGGGTGGGAAACAATAAAGCCATTATAAGTACGACTGTATTGTGCTAAGATTTTGTACTCGCTGTGACTTTCCCTACAAAGAAACTGCATGTTCAGATGCTTCCTAAGTAATGTAGGTCTCGTCTTGACACATATCCACAAAAAAAATCATAAAATGTATGCTTCTCTTCACAGATTACAATGGAGAGTATAATTTACTTTAACTAATAAAAGACTTTCTCTAGATTCATTTGAATTAACACCAGTGAAATAAAATTCTGACACTTAATTTCAAGCTACACACACAGGTCCTTTCTATAGCCACCAAAAAGAGATGTGAGTCTTCAGGCAATTATCCATGCCATCATAAGTCAGATGTCACATGGAGATGTCCTTCCAGTAACTATGGAATGTATAGCTTAGATTATACATCTGACATTTAGAATAACAGATTAGATGAGACAAATGCTAACCATCTAATCCCTCATTTAACAGATCCCCTAGCTTTACGTTTAACTACACATAAAAGGATTTCCCTATATGAGGATGTATTGGGTTTATGTGGTAAAGGTTTGGTAGCAGGGGGGCCACAGGGGTGGCTTCTGTGAGAAGATTCCAGCAGCTGCCCCTGTGGCAGATAAGAGCCAGTTCCAGCCGGCTCCAAAAGGGACCCGCCGCTGGCCAGACCTGAACCAATGAGCGATGTTGTTTGCGCCTCTGTGAGACCAGATTTAAGAAGGAAAAAAAAACTGCTGCGCAACAGCAGCTGGGAGTGAGAGGAGTGAGGAACAGTCCTGCAGACACCAAGGTCAGTGAAGAAGGAGGGGGAGGAGGTGCTCCAGGCGCCGGAGCAGAAGTTCCCCTGCGGCCTGTGGTGAGGCCCATGGTGGAGCAGGCTGTCCCCCTGCAGCCCATGGGGTACCACGGCGGAGCAGATCTCCACGCTGCAGCCCGTGGAGGAGCCCACANTTGAAGAGCTGCAGCCGGTGGGAAGCCCACGCAGGACCCGTTCGGGAAGGACGGCATCCCGTGGGAGGGACCCCACGTTGGAGCAGGGGAACAGAGAGCGACCATGAAGGAGCGGCAGAGACGAAGCGATACGGACTGACCGCAGCCCCCATTCCCCGTTCCCCTGCGCCGCTCGGGGGGAGGAGGTAGAAGAGGGTGGATGGGGGGAAGGTGTTTTTAGTTCGCTTTTAGTTTCTCACTGCTCTAGTCCACTAGTGATAGTAATAAATTATATTAATCTCCCTATGTTGAGTCTCTTTTGCCAGTGACGATAATTACTGAGTAACTTGCTCGTCCTTATCTCAACCCTTAAGCCCTTGTCCATCATATTTTCTCCCCCTGTTTCTTTGAGGAGGGGGAGTGAGCGAGCGGTTGTGGTGGAGGTCGCCTGTTTAGCCGGGTAAAACCACCATAGAGGACCAAGGTGAAGAAAAAAAAATGGAGCAGTGTAAGCCAGGAGAATGACATCATCTTTGTACTTGCATTATTCACAATTTGTTTGGTACAGTGCTTACCTGAGTTTCCTATTAACATCTGAACCACTTTGGTATCTGTGCGAGGACTGAGAAGTATGTGAGACTTGTGAAACGGGATAGTGAGGAACCTCAGGATCATGAATGACATGTATTTATTTCCCTTTATTTCCATCCAATTGTCTCCATTTCTTTACCATTATTTCTATAACATCTTTACTGACACTGGAAGTAGTTTTAAACACTAAAACAAGTATGTAAAACTTTTACTTGATACTGAAAAGGTTAAAAAAAAATTAAAAATAGCCACTTTCAAAAAGTTGTAATAAGAGCAAAACACACTCCTGGGAGCAGCAAAATACATGAAGATGTGCTTCTTCTTGTTTTGCAACTTGTGATTTGAGTCTTTCCAATAAATTAAAAAGTGATAAAATAAAATAATAAAAAATTAAATTTTAAAAGCCCTTCCTGCTTTTGGAGTGTTGGTGACTTCCGTGTGTTTTATCTAAACAGAGCTTTTCCATCCAGCATCATGGATAATTTCTCTTGGTTTTCATTAGGTTATTTACTTTCACAAACAATGTATGACCAAGCAGCATCTTTGGGATAGAAACACTGCGGCAAAGTGTGAATAAAATTGCCAAAGGATTTAATAAAAATAGATTGAAATAGTTAAATGGAATCCGTTTAACAGTGGAATAATGCTAAAAATACTTTGACTGTATCAGGGCTTAGTCTACACAGCTACTGAACTTAGTGCAATCATTCTCTGTGGCTGAATATTGATATTAGAGACAACTACCTTCAAAAATCCAAGGAAAATGAACGCAGTCTGATACAACATCAAGGTGGGACAATGAAGTAGGAAAAAAATAAAAACAAACAAACAAAAAACCATCTCCATATATTAGTTGTGGGTAAGGCTCCATCGTAGATTAGGTGCAGAAAAAAAGTGTCAATGCAGCTGCAACAGTATTTTATCTAAGTCATAGAAACCACTGCATTGTTTCAGCTCTTTTATGTCCTCTGACCCCACTAAATCCATTTGCTCATACTGTCCATCCAGATGCATGAATGTTACTGTGGAGCAGACCTCAGAGAAAATTGTGATGGAAACTGGTTCGCTCAGAAGCCACATTTGCAGTAGGGATACTGTAACGTGGTAAAGAAATATCTAAGGTAGGATGCAGCAGTCCTTGAAAAATTTCCAGAACACCTGCTGGCCTTACTGCATCCCATGATTGACAAGGAGGCTACAGCCAGAAACAAACAAACAAACAAACAAACCAAACCAAACCAAACCAAACCAAAAAACACCCAAAAAGATTAATAAAAGAAAATGCACCAGAGTCAAAAGAGTAACAAATTATTAGATGTTACTGAAGTCCTTATACCATGACTAATTCTTAAACTTGATTATAAATTAGAGTTTAATGTATTGTTTCTCAAGTGAATCCTTAATTAAAACTTCATCATTTTTTCTGAACATTGAAAAATGTGCTTGTTAGAAAAGAAAATAAAACTAGATTAATCATTAGACGCATGAGGTTTTTTTTTTTTTTTTTTTTTTAAAGGGGTGCAATTTTAGGTATATGATTTTCACTTTCACAAACTGGTTTCATCTTGTCATCTCATGGTCTAATTGTGCTGTTTTCTCTTAAGTAGTTATCTTTGTATTACTCTTACAGTAGATGTCCTGCCAGTAAATATTACTGTGTAAGGATTTATTTTAAATTAGAACAAAGTTGAATCTGAAGAATTCCTCTTTAGAAAGATAATTGCATTGTAAAGGAAGAAATGTAGGAGGAACATGAGGACAAATAAAATGTCATGGTCTGATCTTTGTTTATAAGAACATTTTTCCATCAACTGTCTGTGGAAACATAATTTCCATTTTGCCTTAAAATTCAGTCAGACAGCGTTGCTTAACACATATTCTTCCTTGTCAAACATTTCACTGATGCTTCATTCTGTAGACAGCTTAATAAAAGGTATTTCGCCCTTAGCTTGTTGGTGAAGTTGTGTGTCATTTTCTTTCCATATGAGATGACATTTGTGGAAGCAAGAGGACCCAGATACTTCATAAGTAGCATCACTGTCGGGATTGTTAACTCCTTTCTTGCTGCCTACCTTACAGCACATACAAAAAGAAAATTGTGCACACTGTTTCCTCTTGTGAGGATTGTTAGCATATAGCTTAACGATTGGTATTTAGAAGAGGTGAAGGCTGCACATTTTTCTCCCCCATCTGAAGGTAGCTCAGAGGCCCCCAGGTCTCCAGTACACAGGAAGGACTTACTAACAAGAGTTGTCACATTCCTTTACATAGGATTTTTTCAACTACTGTATATAAAGAAAACTATATATACACAGTAGTTTATATGCCATTTTGATAAACTTCATATTTCTAGTCATCTTTTAAAACTAATTGCAAGGGTGTTTGGAAGGTGAGAGGTCTGCTTCATCAACATTATTCAAAAAAAAAAAAAAAAGAAAGCACAAAGAGACACAAGCCGGATAGATGATCTTCCTCAAAACAGGGCTGTGGGTATGTGTGGGTGTGTAGTTCACTCAAAAACCTCAAGCTGTACCAGGAACATGTAGGAGGCCCTGGGTCTGGCAGGGGTATCAGGCAGGCAGAGGTCCACACTGGTATTTGAAGGGGGAACCTGCAATTATGGGCTGTCTTTGAGATGAGTGTGTGAGTGCATGTGTGTTTGCTAGCAAGCATCAGGCTGGACCAACTGGCAAGTGCATGACACATGGGGCAGGTAAGAGATCTGGGATCTGAGCAGGAGTATTGGACAGGCAGAGGGGCTGTGCTGGTATTTGGGGGATCTGTGAATGTGTATGTGCATGTGAACCTACAGAGTTTCATGTGTGACCTTCAGTCCTGACCAGATGAACAGGAGGAAAGGGATTTGGCTACAGCAAAAGGTATGATCCTTATCTTTAAAAACTAATTACGTGTTTATATACAATTTCTGGACATTTTTTATAATTTTGACTGCTCCATAATTTATTGGATTCTTCATCTTACAAATTCTGAAGTTTCTCATCCCTTCATTCCACAATATACTACGCAAAAGATGCTTTTTTATATGCTTTAGTAACCTCACTCTTTTTTCCCCCATAATCTTCCCTGCTTCAATTATGTCTTCCCATTTTGGGCTCCTGTTCAAACTTAAGCATAAGTTATTATTCTTTTCCTCCCAAGATCTTGCCTTAATTTTAATGAGATGTTATTTTCCAGGTTCTCCTCCTCTTTTTAACAGTTAATTAGGAAGGTATATAGCAGGCCTATATACATCAGCAGGCCTCAGCAAAACATCTCAGATATTTTAGGAAATATAAGCCACTCCTACCAACTATATTGCCTTTCTTTTTGCCCTTTCTCATTCCCCTGAGTTTCTTATGAGAATTGTGTAAAACAGAGTTTGTGGCAATGCAGCTCTATTACCTATGTGGAGAGCTCCATGCATGCTTGAAAACCTATGGCACAGGCCTCTGGAAGCAAATCCAACTCCCTGCTAAAGAATGATGATGGAAAAATTCACTGAAGAAGAATTTGTAATGATTTCCTCCCTTCAAGCTCTGACCACAAGTGAGAATGTGTTGGACCAATAACAGTAGCATAACAATAGTAATGTAATGCTCTGTCTTCCAATCAATTGACAAAAACAGGAGGGCTTAGAAAGTGGAAAGAGGATGAGAATTGTTACTTGTCCTGTATGATAACTAACTAGAGAATAGTTGTTCTTGACAAAATATTCCTTTAACTGTTACTTGCAATAAACATATACTTTTGTCTGGAAGTTGATGGTCATAACATAATTGTTAATATAAAGTCCCATTAGATGCATTGTGTCCTCTTATTTAAATGGAAAGTGAATTATTCTATGTAATACAGATACTCTGTATATTTATAGGGAATTATTCAGATCCATAAAAAGGCAAGAGCCAGTCAGTAATGACTGTAACATAAAATGAAAATACATAGGAAGCAGAATGCACAAGGAGACAAGCAATAGGTTTGATTTACAAGATTAAAAAAAAAAAAATACATTAAGAAACAGCCATGAAAACACCATGAAAAAATATACAGTAGCATTGATAAAATTCTGTAAGTTCTGTGTAAGTTATTTTTGAAAGCATTTGAAATGTCAGGGTTTAAAAAAACATCATCTCCATCCCACTCCTATGACAAAAGCCTCATAGATACTGTCAGAGCAGAATCAGAACATGGAGGTCTGATTCTTTTTTTTTTTCCCCCCAGATTTCATACCAGTCTCCTGATAATTTTCGTGACTTACAATAAAAAGACTGGATTCAAAATATATATTTAAACCACAGTTTCTGTATTTTTGGCCATGGTATTGTATTGTTACTTGCTTGATTTAGTTTCGTAAGTGTCATTATCCATTTGCAAAATTAACTAAACTGTCAGCAGCATCCTTTGAAAAACAAAAATGAGAATGACAAAAAGGAGTTAATGGTAGCAATGATGTGCCATTTTTGAGGAAAGACTCAGCCAAACTTATATTTTCGTCATCGTTATTTATTTACATTTCAATGCTGGTCAGAGGTTTCAACAAATATAAAAATCCACCAGTGCCAAGGATGCTGCAGTACAACCTAATCTCACAATAACTTAAAATTGAAATGGTCAAAAGAAAGACAGGATAAAGAGGGTGGATTCATTCAGAAAGATTCAAATAAAAGTCAAAACGTTATCTTACCATGCAAATATAGGCATCTTGGATGACATTTACATCTCTAAATGTAGCCCTTCATCCACATGGAATGAGTCTTGGCCCTCAGGCCGAGTAATGTAGTGTGACCTGGGCACATACAACTTGGAGCTACCTCTGTCTCAAGCAGACTGGTGCATTAACAATACCAGACACCTGTCTCAGATCTTCTCTAGCTCCCATGTGGTGCTCTGTGGCACACACATAAAATAACTATTATTCTGGACACACCCACAAAATTACTATTATTGTGTGCTTTTTCAGTTCAAAGTGTTGTAATACATTATCAATTTGTTGAACCCAAGTTACAGAATAGGTTGCCTCAATTCCAAAGAGTCTGTTACATGTAGAATCTTGTCATGGTCAAAAGGAGCCTTCAACTGCTCTCTGGCACTTAAGATCAATGGTTTCAGTCTGGGAAGGAGGTCTATGGTAAATTTTCAGTGTCCTTCATCGGGATAAGTATGATGTTATATTGATGGTTTCTTCCTCTCCACTCTAGGATCAGCTCTACAACATTTTTGCTAACATACTTTATACTTTGCACTTTATTTATTGGATTGCAAGTCCTCAGTACTTCCAAATTCACATCCACATTATATATAATGTTTTACATATGCTGTATACTTGTTCTTTGCTCTCCACTACCTCTAAAACTGGTTTTACTCAGCTCTTAACATTTTCATGACTGGTAGCTGGTTATTAGTGAGTAGCCCAGGAGCCTCTGACATCATCCTATACTCTCAAAGCCCCTTCTTGAGCGTTTATTCTTCTATGCTGTATTTTATTTTAGGCTCTGATTTAGTTCATTCTACACAGCATAATGACTTTACTGTCAGTTACAAAATACGTATAACAACTGGTGATACACCACACAATTTTGCAAAGCAAGGCAAAAGTCAAACGACGTGGGTAATAGTCACTATCATTAGATAGTTCCTGCTACAAGCTAAAACAAATTTCCAGAGAAGCCAATAGAAGTAGGGACAAATCTCAGTGTTGCTAGCTTAACACAAAGTCTGGCCTGTACCAAGCCTTGCCATCTACACATCAGGCTTCTAGGCTACAAACGTGACCCTTATAATGCACTTTTTTTTTTTTTTTTTGGCAATTTCTATAACTTGAAATTTGAGGAAGTCTGGTGACTAAGATATAAAGCTTAACAATAAAATTTTAGTGGATTGTATGAGGTAAAAAATTTTAACTGTCCTGCAACTCATGGTGCCTTTCAAACTTTAACCTGGAAGTGAAGTTGCGAGCTGTTTGACATAGCGGGCAGACTCTGATGTTGGCATCTAAGTTAGAAGCCTTGGCTCCCTGTAAAGTAGATACAGGCTCCCTGTGAAGTAGATGGAAAAATTGTGAAATTCCATGCCCTGAAACATCCTCTGTAGGATACATTGGGTTTCCCAGGTATCCAAAGTATAGAAGACAGCAGAAGCAAGTTCATAAATATCCAGAGGAAGGCAAAAGAACCTGAAAGATAGAAAGGCTAGAATGTGTTGATAGTAATGTTGCCAGTGCAAAAAATTGTCTAAGGGTGTAACTGGACTGAGGCTAAAAGGCAAAATATTCCTTTTAATAGGATAGTTGATATAACCAAGCAAACCACACAAACAGAAAAAAAAATACAGGCAAACTTTCTGGCACAGCTTCCAGCAGTTTGTTAGTTGTAAGTAATGAACTTCATTGCAGATCTATTCCACATATAAAATGTAGCACCCCTATATTACTGTAACATGACAGTGAACATTGTTTGTTCCTCTGAATGTATTCACCTGGTGCCAGTGGAATTACATAGGGTTATTTTTGTTCCTACATTTATTTTACATATTTGGTAGTGTTCAACTTTTCCTCNCCCAAAAAAAAAGAATTAAAAGTGGTCAATGGCAACCCTCAGTTGTCTGAGAGCTGTATTAACTCATTGGAGCAACCTATTTTGGCAGATGTGCTCATCCAGAAAATAGATAACATAAAATTCAATGACTTTTTCCCACAGCATCAGACAAATTTAAGCCACTCACAACATTAATTTATACAGAAGTGACAGACTTATAAATTATTTAACTTTACAGGTAACATGAAGCAAACGTATGTTAGAAGGCATTTGGAAAGGTGCTTATGAGTCCTGTAAAAATGCTATAATAAAGTTCTAAACAGTTTATTCCAGAGTACTTCGTCAATGCTGGTAGGTGTTCCTATCTCTTGGGTCCACTTTCAAACACCATTCACTAGTATCAATGGATTTCTCACCTTTCTGTACTGTTTTTATGCAGCCCTAATTTTTTGTTTAGTTGATATTTTTTCTTTTTTTTTTTTTTAATTTAAAAATGAAGTTGAAATGACTTTATTATTAGCTGCAACAAAACTTAAAAAAAAATCATATTCTTAAACATTCATGAATTGACTATTTAAAAAGCTTTACATTTTACAGACTGTTTGTTACAGCATTAGATGAAATAATAAATTAATGTATATCCAGAACAGTAAATACATTGCTGAAAATAAATATGAGGGAAAAAAAAGAAAAGGAAATAATAATCATTTTTTGGTGACAGTTCTTTCCCTCTAACCAGTGGTGATGTAGCCTGTTGCACTATTCTGCAAGCATTGCATGGGTCCTCGCTTTGCAGAGCTGCTTCTCATTCCACTGCTCAACCTTCAGCCTCACTTAGGAACATAGCTAAGTTTTTTGTTTTTTAGAGATGTCGCACAAGCTTCTTGCTTCAGGAAAATACTGTAAATGACAATCATAATGCTGACATCAAACAGAACTCAAATTCCTAAGTGCCAGCTCCAATTATAATTAATATATTGCAAGCTTCCTTAGCATTGCATTTGCATCTTTTTTAATTATTTTTTTTCTTATCCTCTTACCTAAATATAACTGCTAATGATAGTACATTCCTAAATGCTAATTCCTAAAAGGACTATTTTGATAATCTATTCATGTACTGTATAAAAAAAAAAAAAAAAGTTTTGATGATAATTTCCATACTGAAGCCCATAACTGTCATAGAGCTGTAAAATATCTTTGTGAATGACTTACCCATGACACCTGTTATAAATACACTGCATAGCTAGATATGTTAATATAATCTCCACTGATTGAAATATGCATTTCATTTTGAAAATCTTACCCATTTCTGGATGCTTGTTTCTGTCCTTGAAATGCTATTTGAATTGATGCAAGAGTTTGCGGGAATGTACTGTATCTTACTGAAGCAAACTAGCTGCTTTGGAATTAGTTCACTACTGGTATGTAGACATACTATTTCATTTGTTTCAGAATTAGATAACTAAACTTTCCATTATATGGTTTATTTATGAAAACTCTGAATCTCCCCCTAGGTCCCATTTAGGATTGTGAATCTAGATAATGTTGAAAGTTGATGGGACAGAAGAATTTTTCCATTGCACGAATTCATAAGTGAAACCACATATCACCACCACCATCACTGTTTAAATAGAAGCTTATGAAAATAAGCGGTCTTTCCATTATTCTTTTATTTTTAGCATTATTTCAGTCACAATTTCGGCACCAGCGTAAACTCCACTGTACTGTATGTTACAATAACAGTTGTTTCCAAAGAACTTTGCGAAAATGCATTTTAACAATATGGCATTTCAGTACAGATCAAAAAGTAAAGACAGAAGCAGCTTATCTCATGATAAGAAGATAAGAACATCAATAGGAAAACGAGAACAAGAATCTGTCTGTCTGCTATTCTGTCTGTGCTGTAAGCAAATGTCAAGGGAATTATGTGGATGGAGTCAAGGTATATGATACTTCTGCAAATACTCATCTAGGTTCCACTACATTTGCCATAGGATTCCTGAGTGTTGTGGATTAACCTGGCAGGCACCACACAGACGTTCACTCACTCTCGCCCCACCCTCCAAACCAGTGGGATGGGGGAGAGAATCGCAAAAAAGGAAAAAAAAACCTCATGGGTTGAGATAAAGACGGTTTAATAGGACAGAAAAGAAAGGGAAAATAATGATAATAATAATAATGACANTGGGTCAGCTGTCCTGGTCCTGTCCCCTCCCCGCTTCTTGTGCACCCCCAGCCTCCTCGCTGGCAGGGCAATACGAGGAGCTGGAAAGTCCTTGGCTCTGTGTAAACACTGCTCTGCAGCAACTGAAAACATCACCATTATCTTCATCAAAAAATCCAAAACACAGCATTGTGTGAACCTCTACGAAGAGAATTTAACTCTATCCCAGCCAAAACCATGACACTGAGGTAACTATGGTTTGTGTAATGTATATTTCACTTTTTAAAGAAGCAAAGAC
Source organism: Chauna torquata (assembly GCA_013399475.1). Lineage (NCBI taxonomy): Eukaryota > Metazoa > Chordata > Aves > Anseriformes > Anhimidae > Chauna > Chauna torquata. The sequence goes on along the minus strand of VXAL01013495.1, from coordinate 114,653 downwards.
TTCTTTTTGAACTTCATAGAATCAGTTAAAGTATTTGGCCAGACCACCATAATTTCTGTTGTGTGAATGGATAATAGTTGATTTCAGTTGATTTTCACTTCTCAGCTGTTGAAAATCTCAACTTCTGATTTTTAATTTTCTGTAGAATTTTAAGTTGAAAATAACCTCCAAACAAGACATTTTATATAAACATTCTCTGCCTGGGACTTAACTGATAAAAACTGGAAATATTTAACAAAATGTTAATGATGCTTTTATTTTTAAAGTCTAAAATATTTTGTCTGTGCTTTATAAATAGGAATGGTGAAGGCAGGGTTGTATAGTAAAAATTCAACACTATATTCTGTTGGTACTCTCTGCAAATCCTATGTTGTACCTTATAGTAACTGCAGTAGAGTAAACGTGAAAGTTGATTTAGGTTCTCTTGAAATACTTAATTAGCTCACCAGAATCCCTTTGGCCTCCTGTCTTAGATAAATCCCCTCCTAACTCCTTTTGTCCCTTCCTTGTCAAAATCTTCATCAAAGTTTCAGGCTCTAAAAGAACCTTGTTCCGACTGAGTACTAAGCTATTACACCATATTCATTTGGCTTTTTTTTTTTTCTTTCATTTCATTTGTGCTTCTGGGATCCCTTACAAAGGGCTTTTGCTTTACCAAATTCAGTGCATATATGAAGCAGGTGGAAGTACGTAGAGATTTAAAACAACAACAACAACAAAAAAAACTATCTGCAATTGTGCAGGCTTGAAAAAAAAAGAAAAGAAAAGAAAAGAAAAGAAAAAAAAAAGGAAAACAAATAGAGTATCTGAGTTCTGTGCAGAAGAACTTCCAGGAAAGAGTGGAGGTAAAATGTGTCCATGACAAGCTGGGCAGGCTAAGGATCTAGCTAGGTCAAGGAGATCAATGATGCATAGTCATCTGTTGTTCACTCTAATAGCTCAAAAAGACTGTGTTAGAAGTTAGGGCCCCTTTCCATTTTTCTCATGCAGTTCCATAGTCTAACCTCTACTCAGTTTGACCTTACCTACCCAGTTCTACCTTACTAGTTTACCAGAAACTCTGCAGAAAACGCCAGCTATCTGTGGCCTTTATAATGGCAGTACTCCTAAGGGTATTACCAGCTCCTTTGTTCTCTGAAGAGTGCTATTGTAAAGAATACTCAGGTACAGAATCCAGGCTGTAGTATCTTTAGCAGGACATGTGAAGCAGGATAAAATTTGTAAGACATCTCTAAATAAAACTTCTTCACCTTTAGAAATAAAACACAGATAATGAAAGGAAGATGAATAATTTAAGATGGTTACATCTTTAAGATGGAAAGTCTTACCTTAAAAGTCTCTTTGGGTTATTGCAGCTGGAAGCCTCATCAATCTTCAAAATGAAGAGAGAGGCTGTAAAAGTAAGCATCCAAATCCAAGGAAAAGACAAAATGCTTCTCAATGGAGGCATGCAGTTTCTTAACAGCATAAAAAAAAAAAAAAAAAAAAAAGAAACTGCCTGATTTTACCTCTGTTGAATACCTTTTGCTCCATCCCCTCTTTTTAGTTTGGTTGGCAAGATCTACTCTTTAGTGATGCATTGGAAGAGTGAAACACATTGCTACAAATTGCTTTTGTAGCTTGATACTCAAAACTATGAAAAAAAGACCACATAGCCTCTAAACACACCTGTATTTGCTATATAGTCTCCATTTTTTGAACAATTTTAGAGAAAAAAACTTTAGTTTCATTTAAATATTTACTATTAGTAATATTTACTATTAGTACTATTTGGGTAACAAAACAAGTATTTGAAAGATAGGTAGTAAAGGAGGCAATATTCACAGAATTCCAGGTATTTATTATAAAAATACTGTCTATTGTGACTCTGTACTGTAGACAGAAAGCTGTCTATTGTAGACAGAAAATTAATATCTTCATTATAGTTCAGGAAAAAAAAGCTATTTGTAAAATGTTACTGTTTATTTACCATCTTTAAAATGTTTTCTCTTCGGAAAAGTCAGTCCTCAATGACATTAAAAATAATAAAGTAGAAGTCTCTGTATAGCTTAATACCATAAAAGCAAGAGGATATAATTCTTTCTAACGAATGAAGACTCTGTTTCTGGTGGGACTTGTGCATTGTAATTTTGTTTTTTTTTTTGTTTCTTTTTTGTTTGTTTGGTTTTTGGCTTTTTTGTTTTGTTTTGTTTTGTTTGTTTGTTTTAAAATTTGTTAGCAATTTCATGCCAGTATCTTAAGGACACATTTCTTCTTAATTAAAAAAATTAGGGCTGTGGAGCTCATTGTCCAGGGTGGTGTTGGTAGGCACAAAATGAGAAAGATTCAAAGGGAGATTGAAAGCTTATAACTTTTCAGACTATAACACATAGTATCATCTGTGTTTTAGACTTTAAATTAAACCTAGGTAGGATTAGGACAAGATTTTATGGGGACATATTTTACCATAGTGCCCTACAGGTTTTGGGTGGGCAGAGGAAAGGATGTTTCTCTGAACATTTTCTATTGCCTTTTGAAGAAGACAGGATATTGAATTAAATGGACAGTAGCTAATCCAGCACATAACCATTTATTGAAGGTGGTTTAAATTTGAAATTAATAAACAAAGCCAGGTGGTGAAGTGTTCTGCACAATGACACACTCTCAGGTGATGCTAGTGACCTAGAATGAAGACCCATCACATCTCAACTCATGTAAGTGTTCCTGTAGGTCTTCCCAACTAGATTAGCTTGTGTTGGAGAGTACACTGATATCACAGAGCTCTGTATGGAAAGGGAAAGGGAAAGGGAAAGGGAAAGGGAAAGGGAAAGGGAAAGGGAAAGGGAAAGGAAAGGATAAAAAAGTGTTTCTTCTTTTCATGCAAAAAAAAGTGATAATTTGGTTCCAAAGTGATAAATAAAAACATAAAATTTCCTGGCATGTGTTTTATCAGAGAAAGAAAGCCTGAAATATACCCACAACTCTCTTGTATGTGAGAAGCACTGCTAGATCACTCCACCAATTAAATTCCTTAAAAATTACACATATTCAACGCAGTTCTCCTTACAAAATCCATTAACATTATGATACAAGAATAGACACACATCCAGCCAGGTCTCACAGCCACTAATGTTTAATTAGCTGTTTATTAGATAATCCATCTTTTATGGGATGTTTCCAATATTTAGACTTGACAGATTATTATTATAATCGTTAGTAGATTACTTTGGCTATTAAGTAGTTTTAGAATAAAATTTAGGATCTATCACTAATGGGTTTATATGACAAGGGGGGCAAGTTATGCATGTTTAAAGACTATTAAGCTAGAATGGAAGGCTTCTCATTATTTGTAGTACACTTTGGATGAGATCTTAAAAAAAAAAGTTTATGTTGGTTTCTATAAGCATGTGTTAAATCAGAAAATCAAGTATATCATGTTTGACATTTCTGAGACCATCAGAATTTATTGCAATCTTACTATGTAGAGTATTTCTCTACTGATGAAATAAGCATCACTTTTCAGAATAAGAAGAAAAAAAGGCATTTAGGCAAGATTTCAAGGTGTGTCAGTTTGATGAAATATCAGATCTCCTACATATTAGTTTCCTACTCTTCCCATTACATAGCAGTGCATTCTGTTGTGTGTTACTGTGAACAGTGCTAATTTTTCAGTACATTTTCCAGCAGAGGTGAGAATAAGTATATAGTAAATGTTACTGTCATATGATGCAACATCTAACAATATGCCCAAATATGACTAAAGTAACAGAAAAATAATCTATGTTAAGGAAGGGAAGAAAATGCCCATTTGGTGAGCAGGGTGAAAATCTGCCAGCTTCTGTTGCTAATGGAAAACAAAAGAGTGTTTTGGGCTACCACTTCTGGCCACCTGTGATCCCCTTGCTAGTCATGAAAAACTATACAAATCAATGACAGCCATCAGATGGTTACAACATGATCTAAGTCAGATCATCTAGGTCAGATCATCTGTTATCAAAGATTTTTGATGAATGCATTACTGCTCATGTTGCAATAAATAAACCAAAGAACATCTAATTTAAAAAGCATACTAAAGAATATCTCTGGCTTTCCAGTCCACAAGTAAAGAAAGAAAGCACATTCTAATTCAAAATCAACTCAAGCATAAAGTATCTTTTCTGCAAGTTCTTGAAACAAGTTTCCTTCTGCTTCCTGAGGCTGCCACCCATTCTTTTTCCTAGCTTTGGTTTTCCTAAGCTGAAGGAAAGTCACAATAACTCAATTAGCTATTAGCAAGACTAGTATTGTAAGTGACTGCATTTTATAGTCGACTAATTATGACAAAGTTAAGCATCACAAAAAAAAGAGCACAATAATATTGTCCTTGGAAATAGGAAAAAAGGCAAAACATGGAATTCATTATCTTTCTCCCGGGGCAAGCAATGTTAAAGTATCTGTCAATCATTTTAAAACTATGGCCGCAGTATAATCTCCCTAGGTGAACTTCTAATTTCTATGCAATTATATTACAGATGTACTTTCCATATCTTACATAAATAAGTTGCTAATATCTCCCAAGATTTTTAACAAATTGCAGAAAGGCTCTTTTATTAATAATTCTGTTATAATTTAATGGTTCTGTTTGTCATCAGGTCATAGTTTTTGCTGTATTCCCTTAGGGAGCCAATGCTGTACAAATTCTAACTAAATTAGTTTAAATGAAAACAAATTAATAGTGGATCATGTGAACTGACCTTTACTTATTAATTGCAATGCAAGAATGTTAGCTGTAAGTCAGTAAATACTGTAGCATAAATGACTAATTTAAGCTTTTTGTACATGAATGTGAAGGAAATTTTAATTCAGTACAATACCTTCAGTGGATTTCCTTGTATGCATATTATGAGTGGAAGGGAGACAGATGAAAGTCAAGGAGTGGAGGGGATGTACTAAAAAGGATGGATAGGGCAGAGCAAAACTGCCATATCAATGCTCTCACATTCATGTGATCTTTAGGGGACATGAATACACTGATGTCTAAAACTCCTGTTCATAGGCAGTCAGTGTTTCTATTAAAATAATAACACATTGGATTAGCTAGCTACTACCGCAGTAAAGCACTTTGTGACTGCTCTTTCAAAGCTGGCATACCCTAAAAATCACATGCATTCTGACTTTGAAACGTACTCCTAGAAGCTGCAGGTCCTACATGAATAAAGAGATAATGTGACCAAGTGCTGTTTTGGTAAACTGCCATCCAGAGAATTGTGCATCTGGATGACAATAACAGTCATCAGAGATACATGAAAAATACAGGAAGTTTTTAGATAAGGGATATATGTCTTTTTGAAAGGAAAATAACCATGTTGGGTGGAGATTGTGAGCAAGTTTATAATAGATACAGAAAAGTGAAAGACAAAGAGACATTTAAATTTTAAAAAAAAAAAAAAGAAAAAGAAAAAGAAAAAGTCATGTTCACAAGAGCTTATTAATGTTGTATATCAATGAAGTTATGAGTTTCCTGGTATGGAAGACATGAGTCTGGACTGCAGTGAATAGGGTGAACTTGGATTTGGCATGGAAAGTGGAGATGAAACTCAACAGTTTTGGATGCCAGTTTTTGCAGCAGCTAAACAAGTGGGACCATCTTGTCTTGTACTGTCTTACCATGCAAAGAGAACAAGAGTTTCTCTCTTTCTGCCTAGTTGAGTTGGAAAATCTACTAGTTCTACGGGATATTGACTTTTGATGTTTTGTGCTTTGCAAGTCAGAGACCTGAGTTTGAAGAAGGTCCATAGGTGCTGTGATAGATAATAAACAAACAGTAATAGTAGAAAGAATAATGATAATATAGTATCAAAAAGGTATTTTCTTCTAGGATTTAGGAGAGAGTGTAACTTCATGTTTGTCAGTAGAGCAGACTGTTTTTCATAACAAATTATGCTGTTGTGAGGAAAATTTGCCTTTGTGCCAGGTAAATTTTCTTCTATGTTACTATATGTGGTGTTGCAATCTATTAGACAGGCTATTCTGAGTAAATTTATTATGGTCCTGAGAAAACTGATTTGTTATTAAAACACACTTAGGACTTCCTTTTCTGTGATTTTGGGGATTACAACTTAGTCCCATAAATGTCGTAGGACATAGATCTTCTAACATAAGCAAAGAGGGAAGTCATTTGTTTTGTTCTTTCTGACCAATAGCATTTCTTCTGCCAGTGTAGATGGGATAGGATTTTTTCTTAGTCTAAATATCCACAGTACTGAGATTATCTTTTTTTTTTTCCCTAGGGAGACTTCTATGACATTTTTCATCTTCACCTGATGATGGCTGTTCTATTACTCATCTGGTACTGCATTTTTTACATTTTATTCATACTCATATCATCCAAAGAGCTCTTTAATAAGTAAGATCTCTTTCTCATTACAGTATACAGCTTTCAACTGGGCATACATCATTTTACTATTCCTTAAAACTTAGTGCTGATTAACCCGGTCATATTTGCATGTCTAACTTGCTCTCTATGTGTGATTTTAGCTACACCTTTTCAGAGTCACTGAGAGAACCTAACATTCTCTTCGTCTACAGTACTTAGCATGTCAGATTCAAGGTCCAAACAGATCAGACCAAATGAGAGTGGCTATTTAAATCTTCTCCTGCTTGATAGATGCAAAGTTTTGACTTCATCCCATCCCAAGACACGAGCTTTGTTCCCTATGCGCTCTATTAGTCAACGGATGTCCATTTCAACATCAGAAGCTTCATAAATGTCTTGCATATGTCCGGAGCACCTAACCATGGTTATGCAGCCTTTTCAGGTATGCTTTTTTGGACACAGAAGTATATTTCTTTATGTGTATATTCTTTACACACGTTCATACACACACATATGCACATGACATCTACACAGTGTCGACAAAAAAGGTATATTATAAAAAACCTTGGCTTAGAAAAGTATATCTGAATAGTCATGATAAGACTGAGAGCTGATCCCTCAAACACAGCAAGTATCCAGGTCTTTTTTGTCTATTATGAGGTTTATGCTGAGAATAATTTGGACATTCTGATAGTTGCTTATTCTTAGTCCTTCTAGAATTCATTTAACAGACAGTCTTTGTGGTGGAAAAAACAGGTCCAGGAATTTGATGATTGACATGTCAGCTGTCAACTCTACACGTATCGGCCACACTCATTATTAGGTTTCACAGAATCACAGAATGGGCAGGGTTGGAAGGGACCTCTGAAGATCATCCAGTCCAACCCCCATGCCGAGCAGGATCACCTAGAGCACCTTGCTCAGGATGACATCCAGGTGGGCTTTGAATATCTCCAGAGAAGGAGACTCCACAACCTCTCTGGGCAACCTGTTCCAGTGCTCTGTCACCCTCACAGTAAAGAAGTGCCCTCTCATGTTGAGCCGGAACCTCCTGTGTTTCAGTTTGTGCCCATTGCCTCTTGTCCTGTCGCTGGGCACAACTGAAAAGAGACCGGCTCCATCCTCTCGACATCCTCCCCTCAGATGTTTATATACGTTAATGAGGTCTCCCCTCAGTCTTCTCTTTTCCAGGCTAAACAGGCCCAGCTCTTTCAGCCTGTCCTTGTACGACAGGTGCTCCAGTCCTCTAATCATCTTCGTAGCCCTCCTCTGAATTCGCTCCAGTAGTTTGATGTCCCTCTTGTACTGGGGAACCCACAACTGGACACAATACTCCAAGTGTGGCTACAATGAAAGAGCAGAGACATCAAGGTTTGTCATAGTTCTGCCCCTGCCTCATTTAATTTTAAAAAGTCACAGAAATAAAAAATTGAAAGTTTACTGGGTGGTATGCTTCATATATAGTTCCCATGTTTGGAAAACATAATTTTATAGCTCTTGAGACTCTGAAAAAAACACATACAGATTCCTCCAAACACCTGAATATTTTCATGTTAGGCAGATCAGGTCACCACCTGATTTCAAATCAGCCTAAGACACTGCAATGAGATATTCTCCACAATGATTTAGCAAACTCTGAGAGAACATTTATCTTGTCTTCTTCTTACTGCTGTCCACAAGATACTTTCAGAAGATGTACTGTACTAAATTTTGTGCTTTTGCTTTCTTCTAACAACTCTAACCTCAGCACTACTGCTCCTGGATTGTCTAATGTCAAACAAATTTAGTACAAGTAAAAATCCATCCTTAGGAATTCACCTTTACCAAAAAATTTAGAACTGGTCAATGCAAGTAATGATAAATGACAGCAGGCAGCTGCTGAGAACAAAACTGAAAACAACTGGGTTACAGAGTTGGTGTCCAAAGTCTTGAAAACAAAATGTGATTTTATCCCACTCCTTATTCCCTTTCCCTACTAAGAAAATTATTCTCCTTAGAGAATGATAAACTATATCTAGAGTATTGCTACTTCTTTAGTTAAAGAGATATCTCCAAAAGATGCTGTCCATACTTGTATGAGTTAAATTCATTATCAGTAAGCTAAATGCTCTTGCTTTCTAAACTTATTTTCAAAATGGCATATTCATGTATTCCCTTAAAATCTATCTATTGTTATTGCAGAAGCCTAAATACAGTCTGAACAAGTAATTGAATATCTTTCCCAGTTTTTCAGATAACCTGCCAGACTAAGGTTTAATTAATTTCATGTAGTTCACAGCAGCCTTTTTCCACTTGAATTCCTAAGCTGGCAAGACAACTTTCTCAAATGTTGGCAATGTGCAGGGAGGGCAGGTGGCTCCCCATGGGCCAAGCACTGGGAGCTGCAGGGGCTGCCCATGGACTGATGAGGACTGATGACTCCGGGCCAGGCTGAAGTGGGGTCTTCAGCAGGTATAGGGGGGGCTGGACCCCAAAGGCCTAAATAAAAGTTTGGATTTACTCAACTACTGTTGTCCTGCATTCGTTAGAGCACTCATCCTGGAAACAAATTTGTATCACTCACTTCTGGCGGCAGCAATTTAGACATTTCTTCAAAGCACTAGACTGTATTGTGTTTTCAAGTGCAGACTCTCTGGCTGACGTAGTGCCATCCATAGTATCAGCTATTATGAATGACCTCTTCTGCCAATGGTTCTTTTCAGTATTACCCTGATTATTTTTTTTTCCTTTGTCAATGTTATCCAGTGATTCCACCTGAAATTTGTTAATTGCTCTGGGAATAAAAACAATATTTTCCCAGATTATTATTATTTTTTTTTCCTTAGCAGGTCTTCCAAGTCTTAATTCCATTCTTTTGTTTCTTAGCAATGGAATACAACAGAGATTCAACTTGCATTCAGTTGTAATATTCAAGTTTCAGTATACTTGATTCGAGAAGGCTCAGAACCTTTACTGACTATTTTCTACACTCTCATTGCATATAATGGGATAAATAATGGACTTTTTCTGAGTGTTTATGTGGCTGACATTGATGAGTATCTTCCTTAGAAAAAAGTTCTAGAGGAAATTCGAGCAATCTTTGAAGCTTATTAAATCATTCTATAAATAGTCCAAATCTTCACTTCACTGTCATTTCTTTCTGTCTATTTATTTATTACTGGTAATTTCACTTATTAACCAACAAAAAAGAAATATGCCCAAAGTAAAGAAAAACATTACAGATAATTTTTCAAGATAGTACAGTTTTCATATTAGCACTACAAAGTTATGCAGGAAAATAACTGATGTCTCAATCTGAATTCGTGTCTACTGGTATAAAACTTCATTAGTAGTTTTCTGTAATGTTTCTCTTTTTTGTAATGATTGCACTGGCACTGGGTGGGGTGAATTTTGTCTTTTTCTATTTTTGTCGATCTAAAGCTTTCACAAGGTTATGGCAGAAGAATGTAAATGAAGGTCGGACTGAGGGGTTGTGGAAAATAAGTTTTATGGCAGATTTATTTTTTTTTTCAAACTTTCATTATATTTCCTCTATTTTTTCACAGATTATTAACATTAATGCATTTGATAGTCTCCCTATATTGCAATTAAGTTGTTCTATTTCTGCATTGATTGCGGGGGTGCTTGATGATGTTTATTTTGATGTGTTTCTGGTCTTATAATAGTCTCTTACTAGCTGGAAGCCTGAAGTCATGTGGATTTTCATGAGCCCAGGTACTGAATCACAAATGGAAGGAGGTTCTTACAAGTATATGATTTAAGCTCTTTCACCATGCAAAAGTACTTTAAAAAATAACTGGTATCTTTCATCAATATCTTTTTTTGTAAGTAATATGTTGGACCCTAAACCATGAACTGTGCTGAACAAACATGAGTTAGATTGAGTAAGCACAGAAAAGAAAAACAATTCATACCAAAACAAGTATATAGACCAAATCTGTAGTGTCTGTAATTGAGGTATATTTACACAGAAGTTTATTATTCCATACCTCTCAGGGCTGAGAGCAGTGCCTTTTAATGTAGCTCATTTGTATGTGATGGAGACTTGACTCTGATCTGTGCCTTCAAGACAACCATTAGACAGACAGTAAAACATAGCCAACATAAGTTTGGCTACTTCTGCTCCAACAGGTTGGTTTTCTATGTTTTAGCATTAATTCATTGATTTTAATTAAGTTATTTTCAAATGAAGTTTGGAGAGGGAGTGCTAATGTGGATTTTATATGTACTGAAGCATCTGAATCAACATTAAAACTGGGTCACATCTGTGTTCTGACACAAAGAATGAGGTTTGTCTTGTTTGAAAGTCTTTCTGGCTCTTCTGCGTGTTCTGGAATTATTATGAAATGTGTTATATTTTGTGAATGCATTTTTTAGCAAAAATAGGTGCAAAGTGTATGTCTGCTTGATAGATAAAATGTTGCCATTTCTGACCAACAGATGGAAGCTGTTGATTAAAATGTAGTCATTTTTCAATGTTAATTGGACAGATCACAGTGTATAATAGACTTCAGCTTTAAAAAAGCTTCATAGTGAAGTAGATTTTGGACATTATTTTTCATTAGTGTATAATTGAATCTATAAATTACTGCCTCAAAACGCACAGCAGTTCCCAAAAGAACATCATAAATTTAGTATCTTACACTGAAAACTTGTGAGGGTGAAACAAGTGCTTGTCATTTTTTTCTAAAATTTTGCTTGGTTACTTTCTCATTTTCTTAAAGCTTAGTAGAGTCAGCAGAGATATTTAGTTGTGTATATTTTCCTATCCCACCACTGTGTATATTTGAGTTTTCATTGACTTAAGATATGCTTTATCTTAATCTGTTTAGGAAAACATTCTGAAGAAACACTTTTAATGAAAAATTATTGATTGTAGGAATATAAACCATGAACTAAAGTTATGAAGAATACATTCATGATACCAGAATTTAAATATATCAAAGGTCTCTGTATTTCTGTATCTCAGAAGAGAATTTTTTTGAGGTACTGCAGAAGCTATAGAATCCAATTGCTGTGTGTATATATATATATATACTATAAAGCAAAAACAATTCTTTTTTTTTTTT